>JACAXG010000073.1:2960547-3098673 GCA_018881555.1 Amblyornis subalaris
CTTCTTTTCTTTTCCTCTTTTATAACCCTTTGGAAGCTAAGGGAATACTCTGTAGGAGAAAATGACTGTGCAACTGTCCAGGCTCCCATCGTCCATTTGTGAGTCAGCCGATTCTTGCTTTGTAAGAACACATTTAGTCACATCCCTCCCAAAGCTTTACCAAGACAGGTTTGATTTTGGTGTAAGTAGTGACAGTATTGAGTAGCAAATAATCACTCTGACTCCTGTGAAACCTGAAAGTCAGTTGTTTCTCATAGGAAGGCTGATTGATGCTTTCTGTTTTCTGTATCCAGAAAAAGCACCCATTATTCCTGCTTGCATGCACACACACATACATACACTTATGCTACATCTCCTTGTAGAATTAGAAGACTACAATAGTAGATTAAAGTTTAAAATAATTAACTAAAAATTTAATGAAACAATTTGACAGGGAAGCAAGAGAAATGTGAAAGTTTTGAGATGGGGTGAATAGACCTCTCTGGTGAAAGTGAAGGAGGTAACACTAGTATGTGAGACACTTTGGGCTGAAAGGGAGTGAAGAAAGGTGGCTCTAGCCTAGGAAATGTGAAAGACCTATAGAACAAAGCAGATCAGGGATAAGATTTCAAGATTGGAAGTAATAGTATCTTTGGAGAGCAAGAAACTGAATCCTAGACTGGCCTGGATTGTAAACGACCTACAATTCAACCCTGGATTAGGGTTGGCGTTAGGACAAGTTGCTCACAGGTTTCTTGGTCACAAAACATTGAGTCTGGGCACTTTTCATTGGGACCTGTTGTGAGGTAAAGATGTGAAGCCTCTTCTTCCCTGCAAGGGAGTGTAATTCCTCCCTTACTCTTCAGCACTCAACGTGTATGAGCACTTTGCACTGCAGTTCTTCTGGCCTTGCATTGTTTCTCTTGCTAGAATAAACAAATACCTTTAGTTAGAATCTCATGTTTTGCAACATTAAAAAAATACCGAAATAAACCCCAAACCAAAATGATGCACTAAACTTTGCCAGTAAAATTTCTAACCTTCTAAGAAAAAAAAAATGAAATCTCCTAAAGGGAATTGTGTTGAAATAAAAGGTCTGACTTCCATGTTTGGAAAACTGCAAGAAGAGAGGTGAAGGGAAGAAGTTCTAATAGCTGTCAGGAGACTGAACTACACTAAAGACCGCCAGAGTGTATGAAATAGCAACAGACACTGAAAGAGTCATGGCAAAGCTGACAGATACACAATGCAAGCAATTTACTGATTATCTGGTGAAGATAACAAAACACCTGCTGCTTGCTAAAGTCCACTAGCTATCAGCATTAGAGAAAAAAACATTTTAAAATATTCTCCTCATCTGCCTGTATGTCTTTTATTTTATGAAGCACTTCCTCACCACTTTCCTATAGATTTATCACAAAGAAATTGTATACATGCCTTTTTGTATACAGAATGATACAAATAAGGATTACTTAAACTTACTACTCTGAGAAAAGAAGGCCTTTAAAAATCTGTTTTGAATAAGCTTCTCTATATAGAACCATTTCAATTCTCTGATCTGCCCCTTTTGGAGATTGGATGCTACATTTAGCATAACTTGAATGAAGAGTGTGCTTATGGATTTTTCTTTTAAAGGGCAAAATTAGAAGAGAACAAAAAAGGGGTTAAAAACATTTATAGATTGGATTTTGGTTCCCACATTTATTTCAAGTCATGCTTTTGTCCACAAATSTGAATGCTGCTGGGAACTCTTTTAGAACATAGGTCTGTATCTCACAGGTGAATAAGGATATCAGCATCTAGTCAGTGTTCAAAGGTGTGAAAATATTTTASTTTAATATGTTTAAAGCAGAAAACCATAGGAAAAAAACCCAACAACTTGCTTGCATAAGTACAAACTGCACATTCTTTTTGACCTTGAATACTACTGTTTTTTTGTGTCATTTTTAGGAATCTGTGTAGACCAACCTCATGGGGTTGATTTTCTATTCTGATTTCTTGTTCTTTTTTTAGAACATAACATTGTTARAACATATGAATTGGGTGGTCTCTGATATCTCTTTCTGTTCTAATTGAGTGTCCTGAAAGCCAGTCAGATATAGGTGTTTTAGAGCCAGCGGGCTGCATCCTACTCTGTTTGGGGAAGAAAGTATATTGTGAATGTGCGGATCTCTGATAGCATGTGTCAGTCATTTGTGACTCTTCTTCTGAAAGCCATTGTGAGTTATTGTGAGATAGCTGCTGCATCCAAAATGGACCCTCAGATATTACTCAAGAGAGTCACAGGGTATGAGGTTGGATTAAACACTTTCATGAGAATTTTTTTTTTTTCCTATAAAATCGCTTTTTAAGGCAATGCATCASTCCTTCATCAAAAAGATAAAACTTCTTTGATTAATATTACTCATTTAAATATTGTTGTAAATATGAATTTATATATGCACTGAAGTTTAGCTATGCTCTTGAATTGTAGTTTGTATCCATGAAATTTGAAATCAGACTGATTTTAAGAATGGTGAAAAATCATCACTTAACTAGTGAACAGTCCTGAATCACAGTGGTATTAATAGCATTCTTGGCTTTTACAGTGTGAGCAATATGATGAATCCAAGGGCCCCTAACTGATAATTTTCCATAGAGGAGTGTACTGTTAGTGCCCAGGTGCTGGCAGTGGGAGCTGTGGGGCAGACTCAGTGAGGGGAGGATGGGGCTGCCGTCAGCCAGACACAGCTGATTCCAGCCAGCTCCAAAACAGACCTGCCACCAGCCAAAGCTGAGCCCATTGGCAGTGCTGGTGGTGCCTCTGTGATAATTGTTTAAGAAAGTGTAAAACCAGCTGTGCAACAGCTCTGAAAGAAGAGTGAGAAAATGTCAGACAGCCATGGACATATCAAGGTCCATGAAGAGGAGGAGGAGCTTGAGGCTCTGGAACAGAGACTTCCCTGCAGTTCATGGAGAGACGGCTGTGGAGCAGGTTTATGCTGAAGAACTGCAGCTTGTGGCAGGACTCACACTGGAGAAAGGGAAAGGTGTGAGACAGAAGTGTCAAATTAGAGCTTTAAGGACAGACTGCAATGATCTATTCCCTGTCCCCCTGCACCACTCAGGAGGGGGAGATGTTGAATAAGGAATGGAGGTGTGAAAGGGGGAGGGAGAAAGTGTTGTTTCAATTTTTATTTTTGTTTCTTGCTACATTAATCTGTTTTGGTTGGAAACAAAGTAATTTTCCCCTAGTCTTTATCTTAATCCATGAGCTTTTTCATCATATTTTCTCCCCTGTTCTCTTGGTGAAGAAAAGTGAAGGAGCATCTGCGTGGGCAGCTGGCAGGTGCTGGCCAATGTCAACTCACTGCAGGCAGTGATGTTTTCAAGTTTGTCTTCTAATGTCTCAGTAGTTGTTGTGGTTTAACCCTGGTTAATTGTGCCTAACTCTTAAATTCAGTCAATAGCATGGAGCAGTCTTCACAGATCTGGAAGACACAGATTCAAATTGCATTTATAGGTAGAGTGACAGGGCAGGTCTCTTTTTCCTGGCAGAGAAGTGTTCAAAGTGCCTTAATCACCTACCTGTCATTATAGCTAAGCTTCATTGACTGCTTCCTTGACTGTCATGGAAATTTTACATGCATCAAGAATAGCAGATTAGCATTAATTTACAATGAAAATGCTCTTTTTTATTCCCCCAAATGTGTTTGTGGGATTTAATACAGCTTTAGCTGCAGCTGCAAGCAGAATCCCTTATAATGGTTGACTCTGCAGCTGGGTTTCACACGCCCTGTATTGGAGAGTTCTTACAGAATTGCAATTAATTTCTTTAAAGATGATCATGCTTTTTGGCACACAGTTATGGAAAATGCAAACTGGGTTTTGGTGTCACTGTGGTTATGACTAAATAGCTACTGTTGAATGCTTTTATATGCTGGCACAAAGCACTTGGTGTAGCGCTATTGTACTTGATTTTGTGTTATTCCTGCCTTGGCAGTGCCCCCGTTCTATCAAAACAGGTGTACATTGCATATTACACAATGCAGTTTCTAAAACTGACTTCAGTAAAAAGATTGCCTTAGATTATGTGGTCCTCACTTTACTTCCACAGGCATTAAATGCCTCCCCAGCACAGCTGTTACCTCATTTGTAATATGTTATTGCTATTATTCATATTACAGTAGCGCCCAAGAGCCAACAGAGAAGAGTTTTCTTTGTTCCAGATGTTATACATAGAATAGCAGACATTCACTTGAGGAGCTTACAGTAGGGATTGCTGAAGCCTTAGATATCATATAACAGGTATGACAAACTATCCACATCTGAGATTCACTAACAGTCAACCCAGTGATATGTCCTGTGATTCACAATAAGCCCCCGTTACCCCAGCTGACACTGCTGTGAATATTCAGTCCAATTCCACAGCCAAGGTGTCCTGRGTTAGTCAGGTATTCTATTACCACCCACAAAAGCTGGATAAATTTCATAAATACACACCTGGGACTCCTTATCTCAACTGAGATAAGCACTCCGGCCAACAGCAAGCACCACCCACCCTGGTTATCTGATCTCAGCTAATGGCCCATTAGCACCACCCAGCCTGACTAATAGCCTGAACCTCGGATCACCAGAGGACCCCGGATCATCTCTGAGAACCCTGGGGACCATCTCGGAGGGCGCTAGGGCTCATCCAAGCTCATTACTGAAGCAACCAATAGAACACTGGGAAGATCCTCTTCCATTGTGAAGGTTCCCGCCCCTGGGGGAGGTGCCAGCCAAGAAACACAGCATAAAACAGGGTTTTGGATGAGAGAAAGAACCCTCGACTTGACTCCGCTCTCCGGACTCCACTCTCGATGGGACTCTCAACTCGACTGGACTCCACTCCTCGGAACGGGATTCAGCTAGCTACTCCACTCCACTCCTCAGAATTGGACTCAGCTACTCCACTCCACTACTGGGACTGGACTACCAGGCCTTCCTGCAGGACCAGTGCCTAACTGGATTGCACAGCTACCACCCAGGTCAACAGGGTGTCAGGTTGTACCGTGACTCTGTCGGTTTGTTTAAGCCCGTGTTTCTGTATTACTGCATTTATTTTAACCTTTTTAATTAAAATTGTAATTTTGACCTAAAATCTCTCGAGGTATTCTGTGTGGGGTTAATTTCCCCTGCTGGTTTACAGCCAAACCAGCACACAAGGTCAGCGAAAGACATAGCACATGCGGGGTGGTGGTGGCATTAGATGTTCTGTTCCATACTCTTTATTGCTTTTTTACTCTATTTTAAAATAGAAATGAATACATATACATAGATAGACACTTTAAACTGAGAACATCTTTAAAGGAATTTCATCCTGTATTCTGTAATCAGCAGGAGTTCTGCCATTTATTGATTAATATTTGAGCAATGTGAAGTCCATGAGGATGTATTTCTGACATCCTGGAATTAAAAATGATACAATATAATGCTGTACTGTCTTTGCCTTTCTAAGTAATAACAAGAACAGTTATTAATATTCTGGAAAGCACAACTGTTCAAAGTTGGACAAATACATAAACGGGATTTAAAAGGCAAGAATTATTGTCATCAATAAACAAATTCTTCATCAGTGTTACCTGACTATTTATAAATCTGGGTAATCATTTTCAAAAGTACTTTTCAGATAAACCACCTAAATTCAGGGTCGAATTATTTTCTGCCATATTGGAAACACAGAAGGGATCATTCACAATGTTACACAACTTAAATGATTATTTAAAGGAGAATGCTTGAGATTGAAAGCTTTTTTTCACCTTCTCCGGGGCATATTGATAAATCTTGCAAGTAGTTTTTCCTCCTGTAATTTTCTGCAGCGTATGTGGAATGATCCTCAGTTTAGATTTTTTTGGCAATTGAGAATTACATTTTTCCTCATGGTTAAGTATTTTTTTCTCCCTCCTTCCACGTAAGGTTACTGGAAGTAATGGTTATATCTAAGAACAACAGTCGTCCATTCTAAATTGAGTCGTCAATTCTAAAATAACCTAATAATGGTTATTTTACATGCAACTTTATCTTAATTTTCTTATTCATATGAGCAAGCAGGATATACAAGAATAACAGAATCTTTTACAATAGCTGTCATAAAAACTGCTAGCTGTTAAATTAATCAAGGAGATGATAGAGAACAGTTTTAAACTAAAAATGGTTCAAGTGCATGGAAAATTTGAAGTATAATTTCTTCTCAATTATCTTTACAAATGAAGGGTAGGAGGGTAGTACACAAGAGTAGCTGGAGTAGCTTYCTCTGGAGTAGCTATCTGAAATACCAATTTTTTTTGGTTTAGTTTGGTTTTGTTCTGGATTTGGTTTCGGTTGTTTTTTTTCAAAGTAATGATCAGTGGTTTTACTGGTTTTTTACAAAAATATTTGACTGGTTTATTCTTCTTCACTTAAGAGTTAAAGATTTTGTGAACATTTGATAATATATTGATAAACAATACAAACCTTAAAGCAGCAACACTTATCAATGCCCTAACAAGTTTAAATTAAACTGTTCAAATTATATTCTTTTGATATCTGTGTTGAACATGGGAGTAAGGGGACTACTCTCATTACCTCCTTTCTTTTTTAGCTCCAGGTTGGTTCAACTCTTACTGTATAAGAGGGACAAATATTTTATGACAAACCAGAAGTAAATGTCAGATGATGTGTTTGTGTCATGTAATCCTTCTCTATCMAGTTGTAGTTTTCTATAAGATTAAGGAGGATTCATATATCACTGCTTCCTTATCTAGTAATTCACAGATATTGGTTAGAGAACATTATTTTATCTTTTCCAGCATTACTCATTGTTAAACAGTGATATGTTTTGTAAACCATGGATTGTATTTGAATAGAACTGGAAAGCACATTTTATATTTCCCTGAGATATAAAACAAAGCCCTGGGAGATAACATTTTATATAAAATCTGTCTGGTGAAACAAAGTTTGTCCCTATTAATTAAATGACAGTGATTTGGCTTTGAGTAAGAACATGTGGATTTTGCAGCCTGTAATGGTAACCTGCCAGATCAAGTGATGTTACAGTAACAACAAAAAGCTTATCTTTTATGGAGGTATTTAAACTTAGGTAAAAAGAAATTAAGCAACTCAGTATCATTATAACATAAATATAAATATTTTTAAATCATTTTGGGAGGGTTTTATTTTCTCTTTGTTTGATCTTTTGCAGTAGGATGCTGAGGATAAAGAACGAACTCAGGCAATGCATAGCATGCAGTATGCAAAAGCCTCATAGGGAGAATTGAGTACAGAACTTCACTGACCTTACCTGGAACTTTGTGAGAGTTTCCCAGTACGTTTGTTTTAAGGATCATGAACCTCAAATTTCTAGTTTGTGTGAGCTACTTTATTGTGKTTTTTTTTACTGAGGTCAGATGAAATTCTTCATTTAGCCCTGAGGTTAAAGCATCATGAGCYCTTCAAGGAACTATTGTGATCACACTGACAAGGAGGGTAAACTAGTCTTCAGATGAGCTACTTATCTCTGGTGGGTGCTACTTGCTTCAGCTCAGAAAGGAAGTTCTTGATTCAATGAAGAATTCTAGAAAATGGAACACAATCAGGTTTATACACACTTTTATTATAAAGTATCCTCTCTTACTCCTTAAGGAGCATGCCTTTTTGTGCTTTTCTACTAAAAGATGTTGAGAAGATCCATTGTTAATGGCACTCAACACCGTTTCTGTAACTTCCTAATATATAGGGAATCCCCACTCTGGTGTGTACACAGAAGTGCTTGGAAATGTTGTTCAACTGTATTCTAAGGACTTAGAAACTATAATAAAACACACAGACTTACAGGAAAAAAATCCCTTGAATATAGTAAGTAATGGAATGCTCTTGTATTGGCGTTACTACAGCAGTGGTAGAAAGGATATTGGCACTGGTGAAACTGCAAAGAGAAAACTGGAAGGAGTTGGTGTGAAATTGTTTATATTTAGGCCAAGAGACAGTAAAAAGCCTCTATATAAGAGCAAATGGTTCCCTTTGCATTTCTGAAGGTGATTGAAGGATGGTTGGAGAGGTGAGGAAGAAATCCAGTAGCAGTGAAAGTCCGGCACTCTGCAGCACTTGCCTGTGCTCACCTGAACTTGAGAATGAAACTTACTTCCCAGAAGAAAGAAAGAAAAGCAGTAATCATGTTTTCTACCACTTTAAAGCATGAATGAAACCACTTAGAGGTACAAAGAGTCTTCAAATACTCTTTACTTTTTCATCCAAAATATGGAAGTTGAAGGAAAGGAGTATAGAGTACTAGGTTCTTTGAAGCAGGTAAGAGTATGTCTGCATTTCAGCCTGTGCAAGATCCCTGCTAAAATCAGTGCAATAAAGAGGTCATTCTTTCAGCATGTCTTGCTTTCCTAGATGCTAAGAACACTGACTGCTGATGTTATCTTTGTACTACAGATGTACWGGCAAAGGCATAGTTTCTCTCTTTATATATGCCTAGGAAAAACACTACTAACATAATGCATGCACAAGCTAACTCATGTATTAATAAGTCAGTGAATATCTACCATACRTGCCTCTCCTGGCTAGTTGCCACAGATGGTCACAGTGGCTTTCAGAACACATATTTAAAATACTAAAGTAGTGGTAGACCGCCTGAGTTTCTGTATCAAAGAAAAAAAAGAAAGAAAAATATTTTGTGTAAGTGTATAACATACTTCTGACAGTTGGCCAAGTAGAGTTCATATGATTCAACTTCTGCCTGTGTTCAGGCTAATTTGAGTACATTGGCCCATAGCTCTCCCRATAGGGTATGAAAGTGTAAAGAATTCCTGGTTTTGTTGTCCTTTCGGGGGGCAATAGCAAAAATCACAGATTTTGTTCCAGTGTAACGTAGGATCCACCTTTCTCCCTTGTAAACACTCAAGCAGATCAAGTGTATAGCAACATAAAGAGATTACAGAGTTTCTTTTCAAAACTTCAAAGCTTCAGATAGCTGACACTTCTAGTAGGCTAAAGTTTCACTTCATAAAAGGTTTTAAGTACATGAGAACTCTCAACTAAGTCAGAGAGTTTATATATACAGCTGCAACTGTTCAAGATTTTAACCATGTAGGGCTTAACTTGCAATCCAGTGGTAAGATGAAGATGCATAGTCAGAATTTAAATGCATCAGCCTTGCAAATTTGCAACCAAACACCCATGAAAGTTTTATTTCCCCAACATACATTAGGATAATTCTAGCAGAGCCTAATGACAAGCAGTGTCTGAGGTAAATATTATTACGCCATTGGGTGAGAAGCTACAAAGCATTGCTTTATACAGGAGCAGTAAGTCCCTGCACAATTTCCAGCCAGGAGGAATTAAGATATATTAGTTCTTGTATAAACAATATGTTGCTTAATCAAACAGTCCCAACTTTTGCTGGATATTTGTGTTGCACTGCATGTGTTTTTTTATGTACAGTACAAATCCCAAGCTAGTCTGCTGCACAGGGCACAGCAGAATACCTGAATCACCTTATGTTTGTGTGTAGCTACAGCTTACCCTGAGTTCCCAGTAGTGTTTGGGGCATGGATGTTTGCTGAAGCATTCTGTTTGGAGCACATTAAGTTGAGACAAGTTTGGAAATGAAGGCTTTAATCTTCTCAACTAGCTGTTGTTAAATTTCTTTCCCCCAAATGGCTACTCTATAAGGATATATTCCATAAGTGAAGAGACAATTGTCATTCAGGATGAAGGTTCTGAATTAGGCAAGCAGGAAAGTTATTAGGAGCAGGATGATTTCACATAGGAAAGCCTGCAGCTGTTGTCTGACTTTTGTTGTTTTACTTTTTCTAAAGGAAAACCTGAGGAATTTTGGAGAAAAAAAGAGGTGATTAAGTATTGGGTTTTGGATGGGATGAAAGACAAAGGATGTGTATGCAGTCTACAGAGGCCACAGTGTAAATAAACACTGTTGCTTCAAGATATGGGGACTGATGTGTATAAATGGAAGGGTACTGTGGRAAATAGAACAGCACTCTAACAGGATATGGTACTGAAGATATGGAGCCTTAGAAATGGCTTAGTTAAGAGATTATCAAATTGTGGCTTTAATCTTGCCCAGGAATACTAAAAATAGCCATCCAAACAATCTAGTCTTCAATTTGCTATTAACAGTTTAATATCTCATACTCCTTGGCTTGGGAATGATGTTTTTGGAGCTGGTACTGGAAGCTAGCTCTGTATAGTCTGTGTGTCACCTTGTATTGATTGCAGTCCTTCCAGAAATGGGGAAAAAAGTAGCAGCAAAAAGATATGCTATTTAGGAAGAGCACCAGCCTCACCACTTTCTGTGATCTGTTCTCCATGMAGGCATTTTGGCACCCACAGCAGTCATGTTAGAGCTGGAAGAGGATATGTTCCTTACTATTGCTTATCTGTATTTGTTTATGGATTTGCTGTTCAGGGTTTTTTTTTACCGTTCCAAACCTGCTGATGCTGTCTGCTTTCAAAACCTCTTCCAGCAACATATTCCAGAAATTTGCTACATTTTGAACAGAAATATGACTTTCATTCTTACATTCTGTGTAAAGGAATATTCTTTTATCTGTTTGAAATTGAACTCCTACTCTTTTTATCAAGCACTCCCTGTTCTTGCACTGAGGAGTTTAGTGAATTTCATTTTGTATTTGTCTTAGCCACTGACACCATGAGTTTTGTAAACTTTGATCTTATCTCTTGTCCATCTGCTTTCCAAATTGAAGTCAGAATCTTTAGTCTCTCTTTGTAAGATAGCTCCTTTATTGCTTTTAGCACTTCAGCTGATCTCTAACATTGTTATATCCTCCTTGCCTTGCAGAGACCAGAGCAACACACACCATTCAGGATGTGGGCACCTCTCAGTTTTATATGACATCAAAATTATACATTTTTCTTGGTCCCAATATTCTTCCAAATGTCTTGCTGACTTTCTTGGCTGCCATTGCATACAGATCTCATGATTTCAGCCAACTGTTGATGATCCCAATGGCTCTTTTCTGAATTGCAGCTGCTACTTTTGTGGTCAACATTGCACAGACATGGCTTAGATTATTTTTCCCTAGATATATTATTATCTTATTTGCTCTACAGTGAAGATCATCTAACACATCTTTCACAATATCTTCATAGGCAAACTCAGGAAGTGTGGACAGGAGGGGTGGACAGTGAAATGGATGAGAACTKACTGAATGGCAGATCCCAGAGTGTCATGAACAAGGAGTAGTTAGAGGCCTGTCAGTAGCAGTGAACCCAAGATTCAATACTGGGCCCAGTATTGTTTAACTTATTCATCAATGGTTTCAATGAAGGGGCAGATGCCTCCTCAGCAAATTCGCTGATGACACAAAGTGGAGAGGAGTGGCCAATTCCCCAGAGTGCTGTTCAGCCCTTCAGAAGGACATTGACAGGTTGGAGAAATGGACAGAGAAGGACCATCTGAAATTCAACAAGGGCAAGTGCAGGGTCCTGCATCTGGGGAAGAATAAACTCGTGTAACAGCACAGGCTGGGAGCTGATCTGCTGGAAAGCAGTGCTGCAGAGAAGGACCGGGGGGTCCTGGTGGACAGCAAGCTGTCCATGAGCCAGCCAGTTAAATCCTGCCTCAAGGAGCATCCAGTCCTATTCTGTGATTACAGTGTGCTTCACACAACAGGGAGTCTGATTCTTGGCTGGACTGCAGGCACTCTTTTAATGGTAGTAACTATTTAGGAAGATGACTTGAAGCAAAAAAGTATAGCCATAATTCTCGGGCTGTATGATCTCTCTTTTCACTTACGGCACATCTTTAATGTGTTTGTGTTTCAGTCTCGTGGCTTGACTGTACCACATATAAACATGCCAACTCTGTTTTCAAACTAGCTTGCCTAGGGACAGACAGCAGTTTAGCCATGATAATTGGGGCTTTCTATGCTCAGCTGGCACCTTATGTGTGCCTCTCATACCTGTTGCAGCTGAATCCCTTGGTACCTGAGCCTATCTAGACCAAAACTTGCTGCAAAATTTCCAGACAAAGTTTCAGAGTAGACTACTGGAAAAACAAAATTTGGGTTTGCAATAATATATTTTTATCTGTTCTTTAACTCTGTGAAGACTATTTTCATTCCTCAATTTCATCTCAATAAGGCTTTTAACATAAGCTTGATACATAATTGAGAGCACTAAAGGCAATGGCTGCAATGCATATAATAAATAACCTGGTATTATATGCTGGGGCATTACTGTGCAAGAATATCTAGCAGTAACAGTTACACAAGGCAAGTAGTCTTTGTTTTAGATAGAAACTGCAGTAAAAAAATATAAGGGAAATGTTCCTGAAATAAAAGTTTTATTAGTTTTACTGGCACTCCACATTTAAATACTGTAAGTGATAAATTTGAAAAAGTCTTAATGTTTTCTATTAGGCTGTTATGACTCCCTTAATCTTTTCACAATGTAACAGTTTGCAGGCAGAATACTAAAGGCAACTGTGGATCATTGCTAATTCTGTTAACTGGATGATTAAAACTGCAAGAACATCTGCAAACAACTGTTGCTGGTATCATTGCTGTGCCTGAAAGCTCTGCTGTTGTTAAAGATCTGACAGTGTTTCCATTACTAAATCTCATTGTAATCCTTATTGGGTTTACACCTGGAATTCATATTTTCAGTCCAAAAGACAGTTTTTTGACAACATTGCGAATTAGTCATATTTTAGTTACAGAAAAGTGAGAGAGTCACAAACACTTGATATTTTGGAAGATGCATTTTATGCCCTAAAAGGTTTTCAATGGTCCTAAAATTATTCATGTCTTAACTTTATTATGAATACCACGCATACTTGGTTATTATGAATTACAGGAAAATGTTATGGGATGTGATCATTTGAAATGACAAAATACCTGAAACATGTGGACATAGATTCTGCAGATATTTACATCTGTACTTAATTTCTTAAATATGAATACACCCTCCGTGTTGATTTAGTGGAGACGTTCAAGTGCAAAAAATTAAATGAACATGCAGATATATTTTGGTGGTCAATAATTGCCCTGTTGCTCCTGCAAAACTTTATTTTCATCTCTCTGRAAGCCAAACTGTCTGCTGGATGTCGTGGAATGATGGAATCATGCTTAATAGAGGCTGGTTGCACACACTGATTAACCTCAGTAAGACCCTGATTTCACTCTTCACAGATAATATCACTGTGTTTACTTTCATAGCCTATGCATATAAGATGTAGAATTTCACTAGTCACTGGATGGAAATGACACAGGAGAGAATCCCTGGTGATCTCTCTGGGATTTCCTGTCAAAGTCCCATCAGCAGGGCTACAAGGTAGTCTCAGCTGTGAGAAACGTGCTGTGGCTAAATGTAGGTCTAAATTCTGTCAAAGATGAATATAAATTTTATATCTTCTTTCCTTTTCTAATTAGCAATTACTAGCTGTAGTCTGAAAAGCTAGTTTCTTGGATTTTTAACATTCCAGCCAGTAACTCTGGGCTTTTTAAGCACAATAACTTTTCTTCACAAGAAAATGTTACTGAGAATTCTGTAAGCTGTATCATTGCAGAAGATCAGAARGAGGGTCATATGTTTTATCAAATCACGGAATGTTTCCAAACATACATTTGTAAAGTGCAATTAACTTTGAATATCTCCATTTGTGGAAAGTGTTTTTGCTGAGAAGCTCTTTAGTTTGTGATGATGCATATGCCCTACAGAAAGCCAGTGCAGAAGCCTGGTGTCCTTTTTCGAATTACAGATTTGTGTTTAATGGACTTTCCAGCATAATGGACTTTCCTGTGAATCTTATTTTATACGTGTCAGAACTGTCAGGTTCCGAAAGACATTTTTTGGATATGTATGGAAATATCAGACTTGCTTTTTTCTTTGGAGAAAACAGGCCAAGTGCATTCTCATCAGTTTTACTAAGCTAGTTGTGGAATGCTGGTCATCTAAATAAAAAGACCATATTTCTGGGGATTCCTAACACATGAGCCAAAATAAGACTAGAAAAGAGAAAAGATAATAATTTTTACATTTCATTATTGATACTATGCAATAAGTTTTCTTCATAATTGTTTTCAGCTAAATTGTCACATTCAGATTCAAAGTATATCCTAAGAAGTGACTATTTTGACCCCAATATAAATGTATGAATTGTACTATAAAGCACTTCGTGTTAATAAAAGGAGATATAAATCTCTGAACAATTCAGATTTGTGTGCAGTTCTGCTGCAGGTTTATTTTAAAAGTGAGGACTTAAGTGGAGGACAATTTGCATCCAGTTCAAATGAAAGCTGAGTATAGCTGATATATACAGAAGATATGTAAAAACTATTGTTCTAGTCTGATCAACACATTGCCTTAACCCATAGGAGAATGAAAAAAATGGTTCCTATATGGTTTTGTGTTGCTAATTCAATTTTATTTGCTACAGTAGCAATATTCAGACAAGTGACCCTTACCCTTTTCTTAAATATAAGCAGCCATGAGTGTTTTCTCTTAGGGAAATTGTAACTAATTCCTCTGCTTGCAGATATCATCTAATCCTGATTTTTCTCACCTACATACACTTCCTAGGAAGATGCTGAGCTTAAGTATTTGTACTTTAAAGTATTAGCACAGCCTCCAGCACCGACACATAGTGAGGAATCTTCTCGAAATTGAAAAAATCACATCTTGTAATAGGCAGATGATTCAAACAAAGTTTATTCCAGATACAATTAGAAAACCAGTGTTCTTTGCAGCTTTAGTTATTTTGCCCCTCTATCTTGCTCCAGCCAAATGAATTTAGAGTCACATGTAACAATGATTTAATTGGGTCAAATTTTCTTTATTTTTTTATTTCCATCAGTTTACTGCTTTTCCTTCATGTAGTTAAGCTGTATTATAATGGTGTGATCATGAGTATTTTTCCATGTAATTTCTTGATCAAGTGTTGATAAAGAGTATTTTTGAAGCTCCATCTTGACTTACTTTTATTTTTTTTCAGCTGAAATGGCTTTGATAAAAGCTAAGTTACTGAGGAAAACATCTAGAAGAAGAAACTGTAACCAATTCTTGATTCTTTTCAGTTACCACCATTTTCTTCACTCTTTCCAAGTGTGGCTTGCATTCCAGTACTTTCGTAAATGTTGGTCCTTGTGCTTTGAACTTGGCTTCAAATTCTCCCATCAGTCTTTGTGTGACTTGAAACAAGGATTACAAGCCTATCATTAAAATTTGCATGGGGAAGCAGAAACACATTGATGATTTTAAAATCTAAGCACATAAATTGTTAGGAATAATCCTCTCTACAATGACAAAGGTGCCAGAACTGTTTTTTCTGATCTGCTTTCTTATTACTAGGACACATGGTAAGTAATGTTGTGCAAACAAAATGAATGTACTCAAAGAAATACAGATTTAAATTACCTCACTTCACCTAACTGGGTCACTGAGGTGCCTGGCCTTCATTTTGTTACCAGTCAGTAGTAATGAGATGACTGCACAGCAGCTTTCTCATTTGATGCAGGAATAGGCCTTTTTGGTCATTGTTCATATCACTAAATTTGCTCTTAAGGGTGAGGAACTTGGTGTGTATCTTGACACAATCCAGCTTTTTGTGTTGGTGGTTGTGATGCCTAAAATAGGAGTACCTGAAACAGAGACTAAGCAAAATAAGTGAGTAAAGGTAGGAATTTATTGAAGGCCTTTAATAAGTACACTTCGGGCAGTGCAGAGCCTGGCTAAGGCCAAAGCTTCAGCTAGGCTGGACCCAAGATGGACCCAAAAAAATRGGAGACTAGTCACAAGTTCTCCATACTTTTGTAAGTTTGCTCTATTAGCATATTGGGGCCAGATCTTCCAACTAGAGCTTTAGGTAATGAAGTAATATTCCCCCATTCATCCCCCTCCCAATTCACTTTTGTTTATACTTGGGCCTAGGATGGTGACCTTGGTTCCCAGGCCTAGAAGGGATTGTTTAGTCTAACTAGAATGTGAAGAGAGTTTGCTTAGCACATAATATGGAGTTCAGAATCACACACCAGCACAGTGCAGGATTAGAAAAATCCAAAAGCTAATACTTAAGGCATCAGTTGTTCCTTAGTGGAGCAGAAATAGACGACTGCTCTGCTCAGAGGTGCAGAGGAGAGGGTGGATGAAAAAGGTAAAATCACTTGCTATACTTTGAAGAATCCAGGATAAATCTGTTTTGTGACAATCCTATACAGTCTGGGTAGCACACTGAATATGGGCATGTGAGAAACTATGCTTGACATCAAATAGTTTCTATATGTTTTTGTTGTTATTTTGTTGCTTGTTTGTTTGTCTGGTTTTTTTATTTTTTTTTTTAACTGAAATATTGTAGTGGGAAAAAATCTTGGATAAAGGTGCACACTAGTTCAGTCTGTGATCAGGATACATTTACTGTTGTCAAATACTGCTTTTGGGATTCTGAAGGGAAAAGTGCTTTGAAATAGCAGGCATTATTTCAATGGAACAAGTTGATTATTTTCTTTGTAACTACTTTCCTTCACTGTGTAATTTTCTACTGTTTGGTGTTTTTTTTGGTAAATCTCTGTGTTCGTGACTTTTATATGTGAAAGTTTGTACTTCAAATCTGATATCTAAACTATCAATACAAGGACCAGTACTGTAGCATCAGAAATGGTTATATATATGTACTGGAAGTTTATGCAATTGATAGTTCAAGTTTTATACATATAATCCTCATTACAAGTACAGTATGAACATGCTAAATGTTTTACTTACTGTATGACAAACTAGAACACAGAAAATATTTTCATTTTTAAACAAATGCAGAATTCTTTTTTGAAAAACAAGTAGAAAACTATTTAATCTATTGTGTTATGGTATAACTGGATAATCATACTGACTCCCAATCTCAGCTAAGCAATTTTTCACTGTGTTTGAATATGATGCTTGAAATAAGTAATAAGTGAAGGATGAAACCCAAAAAGAGATCTAAGCTTAAACTCATACTGATCTATATAGAGAGTTAGAAGCCTGTATGCTTTGATGTTGCTTTAATCCACTTTTCTCCAGTTGTCAGATATTAAACATCATGGGGCACATCATGAGCTCATGTAATTTGTTATAGTGCTATTGAAAGTTAATGGAGCTGAAAGGCCAGCTGAAGGTCTGGCCCTATCACGCTTCAGCTAATGTACACAAATCTGTAGAGCTGAGCTATTACAAGTCTATTCCTCAGGAATGCCTTTCTCAAACACTTTTCTGCTTGCATTTACAATGGATATATTGTTTCAGAATTGAGGAAAAAGGGTGATGTCTTCATCTAATTAGCTACCATAGAAACTAATGAAACCTGAATTGAAAAGTGTAAAAGGTGAACTTCTCCTATTCCTATTCTGGCATTTGTAGTGCTCCAATTTATCTCATTTAGCAAACAGGAAGAAGCCATCTTTAACTTGCAATGATTGGGCATAGTTCTAGCAATGGGAGTTGGGCAGTAGCTTGTAAGGAATACAGTAAGGTACCTAGTACCTTACTACTGCTAGTTCATGAGTTGGAAATTGCATCACTGCTTCCAGGATGTTGAAGACAGCAGGAATTCAAAATCCATTTTAAACTAGACTGACAAAGACTTATGTATGTCAGGTTCTGGAGAAAGCTGGTCTTGTATCTGATAATGTAACTAGGAGTGCTGTCTTTTCCATAAAAATATACTTGCTGTAGTACTAGGAGACATAATTTTCTTGTGTTTCATTATATGAAATACTGAGGCCAGCCATGTGAAGTTCAACAAGACCAAGTGCCAGGTCCTGCACTTCTGTCACAACAGCCCCAAACAGGGCTACAGGCTGGGGGAAAGCAGCCCAGTGGAAAAGGACCTGGGGGTGCTGCTTGACAGTGGCTGAGTCAGTGTGTGCCCAGGTGGCCGAGAAGGTCAATGGCATCCTGGCCTGTATCAGCAATAGTGTGGCCAACAGGACCAGGGCAGTGATTGTCCCCCTGTACTTGGCACTGATGAGGCCATATCTCAAATCCTGTGTTCAGTTTTGAGCTCCTCCCTACAAGAAAGACATTGAGGTGCTGGAGTGAGTCCAGAGAAGGGCAACGGAGCCCTTCAGGTGAAAGGTCTGGAGCATRAGTCTTCTGAGGAGTGGCTGAAAGAGCTGGGGTTGTTTAGCCTGGAGAAAAGAACACTCACTCTCTTATCACTCTCTACAACTACCTGAAAAGAGGCTGTAGCTAGGTCGGGGTTGGCCTCCTCTCTCAGGCAACCAGCAATAGGACAAGAGGAAATGGCCTCAAGCTGCACCGAGGAGGCTCAGGTTGGACATCAGGAAGAATTTGTTCACTGAAAGGGTTGTCAAGCATTGGAATGKGCTACCTGGGGAGGTGATGGAGTCAACATGCCTGGAGGTGTTCAGGAAATGACAGGACCTTAGTGCCATGGTCTAGTTGACAAGGTGGTGATCAGTCAAAGGATGGACTAGATGATCTTGGACATCTCTTCCAACCTAAGTGTTTCTGTGATTCTGTGATATTTTGTACTCGGGAGTGTTAGACTGCCARCATCTCTGACTGAATATAATCTGTAGGTAAACTCTTTGCACCCCTTCCCTCCTGCTTTTCAGAACATTTGGGTAAGTTACAAGTAGTGTGGTTTATTATTTTGTCATTAGGATCTGATCTTTGAAGTCCAGCTTCATCAATGTACAAGAGTGTTTTCACTTTGACAGGAATATAGTTCCTGAACTTTGTATGTGCTCTTTAATGAAATGTTTCCGTTGAGATTATAACTTGATTTAGAAATTAATTTTTGATGAAATTATAACTCGTAGATAGAAATTGAGATATTTTTTATTTATAATGTTTCTGAAGACCATTAAAGCTTTAATTACACAAACTTAACACCATGATTGGACAGAGTCGTACTAGCAGAGGGTTGAGTAAGCTTGTTTGGTTTGTGTCCCATGTTCATTATCCTTAAATGCATGTAATGTTTATGAAGGTGAAACAGAAACAAAAGAGCCAAGCTCAAGTGTTCTGTATGTCTTATTTCTCAGCAGCTCTGAATATTTTAGAGAGCGAATAACATCTTGATAATTAAATTGCTTTCACATCTGTGCAATGGTGTCAGCAGGATACTGCCATATTGCATATGTTTAACAAATTACACATAATTTGTCTTTATATTTTCATTATGGAAATTGCATTCATATTATTCAACAAGAAGTACCACCATGTAAGAATGAGACAAGAAAATGGAATAACAAAACTGATTTTGAATATTTGCAAGGTAAATGCATTTTAACAAAGACAATAAAAATTCTGCTTTGGCAAGTTACAAGAGAAATAAACAAACAAAGCTGATATTCAGAGGAAACTTATTAATGAACAAATTATTTACTTTTGTACTGTTGGAAGTGTTTATAGCATTAAAAGATAGAAAGGAAAAGGCAGTCCAAGGGGAATGCAAAACTTCAAGGTTTGATGAGGAATGAGACTTGATGGAGCCACAGTGAATATGCCACAGAGCTTTGGGGCATAATTTGAGTTACTTCAAATTGCAGGTTAAATTTAATTGTGATTGTTATCAATTGTTTAGCAAAAACTGTTTTTTGATAAGTAAACCTCTATGGGTTTTTTTGGATTGAGAAGAGAAGTAAACAAACCATCCCGAGAATAATTTTAAACAGTGGTTGGTTAAAAAAAATTATGAAAAATAGACTCTCCTCCTCAGTGTGGTGTAATAAAACTATTTTTCTTTCAGGCAGCTTTAGTCAATACCCTCTGTCTGTAACAAAGGAACACATTTTAATTTTTTTCTGTTGCTCAGAGTTAACAGAGTACATAGAGCGGATATCTAGAGGTAAGAACAACACCACCTGAGAATAGAGTTCCTTATAGATTAAGGCAGGTTGCTCTGTTTAAATATTTGCATGACTGCATCCTCTTAATTCTTATTCTATCAATTTGCATCCAATTTAGAGTGGTGCCTCAGGTGCTCATTGATTTCTGTTCTCTGTTACCAGTCTCCTTTCTTTCTGGCACTAAATACAAACAGAACATAAAAAATGAAGTGTTCCCTGCAGCTTTTCCTGGTAAATAATTTTATTACTTGGCATTAATCTAGATTTTTAATTAGTGAAGAAGTATACTGATGAAGGCATCTCTCTCTTGATGAGGCAAAAGATGGGTAGATGCCACAAAGAGCTGAAGCTAAAGTTGGTGGAGAGAGAGGAATATCTTTGATTTTTATGAGCAATTACATTCCTATGTTGACAGACTCTAGGCAGCAACAGTTTGACAGCAGATGAGGACAGGTTCTGGTCGGAACAAGGCCACCTACTTAAGGTGGTAAGGGTCACTTACCAAGGTCACCCTACTTAAGGGTCAGCACTTAGTAAGGTGACATTATTGTAAGGCCCTTTGGAGAACTTGGGTTGGCATAAGATGGTATCTTCGAGAGTTATGTTATCTGCACTTAGTCTCTTGTGCCCCTCTTGAAGACATCCTTGCTCTCTCTTCTTTTATCTCTTGCATCCTTTCCATGTTTTTTCATATGAGCCCAAAATTCAGGAACCAAGCTTTAGCAGTTTCATAATATATCCTGACATGACTTTTTAATAATAGTGGAGAAMATTATGAAAAAACCTATTTTTGTAGAAAATTATGGTTTTTCCTCATTGTATGAAATTTTTGATATTTGGAAACCCCCAGTAAATCAACCTTCCTTAAATTTTACACTTAGAACAATTGTTCATGAACCATAAAAGAGATAATCTGGTCTTAGCCAATGGTGATGCCTTTTACTGTTTTATCTTCCTGGACCTAAATGCTGAGGAAGGTCCTCCTTGATTTTGTTCTTCTTTGCTAATGCAAAATTGCCACAGCACTGTTCTCTTTCATGAGCATTGTTTTTGCAACTTTCTGGAGGGAAAAGGTGCATATCCACATCATCCTGCTCCAATGGCGAGTTAGTATGTCAGTGAGGCAGGTGGTCAGGGCCCTATACTGGGTGAGGCAGGTGGTCAGGGCCTCATTCTGGTCAGGTCAGAATGATTGCCTGTTTATTCAGCACTGGTGAGACCACATGGCAAGTTCTGTGTCCAGTTCTGGGCTCCCCACACAAAATCAACATTGAAGCAATTCCAATGGAAGGTTACCAAGACACTTAGGTGAGCATGTGATGCACAAATAGAGTCTGAGAGAACTGATTCTTTTCAGTCTGAAAAAGACAAGGCTAAAGGAAGACCTGATTGCTGTCTAACTCTTGAAGGGGAGGTTATAGAGAAGATGTAGACAACCTTGGCTCGAAGGTGTAAGACATAGTGGGCACAAGCTGCAGCAAGAAAAAATCTCACTCAAGGAAGCAAAAAATGTATTCTCCAAGAGAATGGTTAAGCTGTGAAAGAAGTTGCCCAAGGCTGTAGTGTCTCCATCTGTAGATATCTCCAGAGAGTAACTTGACAAAACCCTTAGAAACTCAATTGAACTTTGAAGTTTATCCTGCTTTGTGTAGGGAATGGATAAAATAACCCCCAGATGTCCCCTCCAGTCTAGATTATTTTGTTGTAGTGTGACCTCTCCCACTTCCCTAGCTGTGTAAGGACAGAAAATGGATCTTGCTACCTACCTCAGAGAACAGTCTTCCTCCCACCAAGGAGAGATTAGTATCCCACATAAAGTTCCCAACAGTACTTCATCAACAGTTGAACAACAGAGATATGTGAAAGATTATGAAGACCTGATTTTTAACAGATAGTCATCATTATTAATGAGCACAGCCCAAGGAGGGGAAAAAAAAGAGCAATTTAAATTCAAAGTAAAGTATAAAAACATTTTCATTGGCTTTGTTCTTTTCTTTTTGTGAAAAAAAGTGAAACCAGTACTATAGCTGTTTGTCCCTGCATATTTTATCCATCATTACCTGCATATGAATTGTGCACAAATAGAGAAATGAGGGACACACAGCACAACTGTTAACATTTCAAAGAAGATTCTTCATAACTATGGGAGGCATCAGACATATTCTACTCCTCCAAATCCTTGMGAGTGAAGATCTRCAGCTTAGAATTCAACCAGTGGCTTTCAGCTTTTGACACAGACTGCCTTTATGAAGTAGAATTGAAGGAGTTTGAATGCTTGTAATGGATCCCTCTGAGAAACAGTATAATTGGTATGGCATTGGTCTGCTCTATTCCCTCTGCCTGTAGGGTAACTACTACATTCTCAGATTTCCCTTAAGATGAAAGGACTTTGGCTGACAGATGCCCTATACATTGAAGGCATTGCTATAACCCAAACCTGTATAAGGAGGAAAAATTTTCAGTTCCCCTAGAGTTTTAAGAACTGTGAATCACATATCTGAGGAGAAATAAGAATACCTTTCTAGCTAAGACTTGAACTTATTTCCCATTTTCTTTTATTCACTGCTGTTGAATCAACACCTGACAGAGGAGGAAATTGCTAAGAGCTGCATGACTCAGATGGATATTCACGTGCATCACCTTTTGTTTCAGTGGTGTTTGGATGTTTAGCTCCAATTTTCTCCTTTACCCAAAATACTGTTGTCTGAATATTTTTGCATTAGGTTGTGAAAACAGCAGAGCAGCAAATGGAATATTTAGCATTCTTTCACTTTGGTAAAAAGTATTTTCTTCTTTTCCATACTTCTCTGTCTTTTTCTTTAGAGCTATTATTTTTATCTAGTTATCCTTCAAAACATATTCTTCTTACTAGTTCTTATTTGCCCATTATTTTCTTTGTAGCTTCACCTCTATCTCCCAGTCAGCTTTCTGTCCTTAGCATGTCCATGTTTCATTCTGATCTTCTCTATTTAGTCCTTTGTTTCTGGTTTTCTTACTTTATCTTAATCCATCTTTCTTCTTGCCTCTCCTCTCCTTGCTGGCACTCTAATTATATTTTCTCTTATTATTTTTAACCTCYCCTTCTATATGGAACATTTCTATTTGGTATTTCTTTTTGGAATGACAAGTCTGTTTCATACCCTACCTCCATTTCTGTTTTGCCACAGATCCTCTCTAGGGAGGGTGAAAATATGTCAGTTTCTTGCTTTCTGTTACATGTGCTCCATATTTGTCTATTAATTTTCCATTTTCCTATTCCTTTACTATTGCTCTCTGTTCATCTTTTTGCCTGAAATGAGTGAAATACCACTGTATAGATCAGCCACCAATAAGAATAACATCCTGATACTATCATTTCCTGTCTGATTTGATTCTATTATGCTTAAGTCAAAAAGGTCGAGTAGAAATGCAGACATTCACAGATGAGCAGAACGTTGTGCTCTCATCTGTACAGCAGTACAGACTACAGACTGGAATTGTACCATCGATGGAGTCTGAACGATGCAAGGAACCAAATAATTCAATTAGCCTCGCATTATTACAAAGAAGCTTGAGAAATGCAAAAGGAAAACCAACCAAAGCAAGAGTTTATAATGTTTGCCTTTTTGAAGATAATGTTTCCTTCCATGAAATTTTATTTTATACAGTCAAGATCCATGCTGGGTTATCTAAATGAAACAAGGTTTTGTTTGCATCTAGCTCAGACTAGGTCACTTTCTGAAACAGATGAGAAGGGTTTGGGCTTTTTGCAAAAGTTCTAAAATGCGCAGAGTATCAGTGTAGAAATAACTGCGATCTCTTTGTATGTATGAAGACCTAATGTCGGGAGACCAAATTCTAAATCTAATCAGGAAAATATTTTAGCTGCACTTTACTGCTAATGAACGGATAATTACAGTGGAGTTCAGGATGAAAGTCAGAGGCAAAGAAAGATTTGTAACAGGTGTAGTGGAAAAAAAAGGAAGGGGCAAAGAGCACATTTCTGTATCTTGACAGGATTTTTCTTTGCTGATTTGTTTTTCTTGAGATAGAAGTACTCTTTTCGTGGTTTGAGTTTCTTTATTTTATTAGCATCTTGCTGGAGTGCAGAAAATGACTTTTTTTTTTTTGCCTGAAGTACAGTGTACATTAAACAATGGCTTTCAGAGATGATTGTGCAAGTGCATCATTAACAATTTGCTAGGACAAGTGACAAAGACATGAGAATGATGAAAGTCCCATCACTAGACAAAAAGTTTATACAAGAAAATATATAAATTGCAGATTTTCTTCAAAAAGCTTTCTTCTCATAGTTTCACTGTTAGTTATAAGCAAGCTCTGTTTTGATCTTTCAAGCAACTACTCTGAGCAGAGAATGAGAACACAATTACACTCTTCTGTCTCTGCAGACAAAAGTATACTTGACATTAGAACCTAAGTGCCAGAAAGCCTATATTTCATTTTGTCTTTAAAAATTTTGAGGATTTCTTCAGAGCAGTTTGCATGGTGCTATGTTTTGGATTTGTGACCAAAACATTGGTGATGAGACACTGATGTTTTAGCTATTGCTGAGCAGTGCTTACACGGTGTGAGCGCCTTTTCTGTTCCTCACGAGGAGGCTGGGGATGCACAAGGAGTTGGGAGGGAACACAGAAAGGACAGGTGATCCAAAATGCCCCAAGGGTTGTTCCAGGTCATATGGTGTCATGCTCAGCATATAATCTGGGGGAAGATCATGGAAGGGGTGGACATTCAGAGTGATGGTGTTTGTCTTCTAGTAACTGTTAAGTGTTATGGAGCCCTGCTTTCCTGGGGATGGCTGAACACCTGCCTGCTTGTGGGAAGTGGTGAATGAATTCCTTGTTTTGCTTTGCTTGTGASCATGGCTTTTGCTCTCCCCAATAAACTGTCTTTATCTCAACTCACATGTTTTCACACTTTACCCATTTGATTCTCTCCCTCAACCCACTGAGGGSGTCTCAGTAAGCATCTGCATGGGGCTTAGCTGCCCAGTTAGAACAAATACTGTAATCACAATGCACTTCAACTCAAAAATGTGGTTCCTTTAGTGAGAGCTTGAGAAACAAAAATATGTGATCCTTTCAAAACTTAATTATAGGAACCTGTGTTAATTGTGGTAAATAGCTTAGTAATTTGAACTAAATTACAACAAATAGTGAAGACACAAAGGCAGAAAAACAGCACAATAGAAAAGGAGAAAGGAAAAAAATGTTGAAACACTTCAGAAGAGATTTCAGTCTCCTTTTTCTGGTGCCTTTGTTTTTCTCTCCTTTCATTATGTCTTTGGTCACTTGTCTAGATCATGGTTCTTAGAGATGTTCAGAGAACTGACAAGTCCATTAGTTCCTTGAGTCCATTGATTCTCATTCTTTCTTTAAGGCCACTGTCAGGGAGGTATAAAAGATGGTAAAGCTCTTTGGTACCCGAAGTCCTGGTTTAATACATTCTTTTAGAAGCTGTCCAATTAGATGCTTTAAATCTACAGCTACAATACCATGTAAGAAAAGTTTTAAGCCTTATGTTGCTTTTTGTTTTTTATTTCTTCCTCCCTGAGTGGTAAACAAAAATAACTCTGTGAGAAGAACTGAGAAAAGTAGAGACCACTGAAACCTCCCTCTTTGTGGAGTCTCATAGGCCTGTGTGAGATTATTAGCATTTTCCTTCATTAGGCACAGCAGTAAATGTATTTTCCATTATTATTATTATTATTATTATTACTGCTATTAGTAGTAGTAGTAGTTGTAAGGGGTTAACGTCCTTGAAACCTCTATCCCATTGGTTAGATTTGAGTAATAAATTCGAAAGTTATTAAGAAAGCAGTAGCTACAGGACACGAATATGCAACGTTGTGTGGAATGATCATGTGAAAAATCTGGAAAGTCAGTTAAAAATAGACAATATTTCAAAGCCAAAAGAAAATATTTCAGATTTATCCATCTATTTRTTACAGGAACACTTCATATTTGTTTTCGTACTCTATTCTCAGCAGCTCAAGAGTGTGCTGACCTTTCAGTATCACCCAGCTCAATCGTGCAGTGTGGCAGTTCACTCAAGGTCAGGAAAACTGCAGTGTGTGCTCTAAAACACAGGGAAAGAGATGGGGAGAAAGGAAAGGAATAGAGAGACAGATTTCCAGATTCCAGTTTGGATGGAGGCTCATGACGCTGGGATGATTTTAACAACAAATGTCCTGGCTTTGGAGACAGGAAGAAGCAGTATGTACTTGGAGATAAGAACTGGATCAGACGTGACTGAACATCCCCAGGCTCAGTCCTATGACCGTTTATATGAAGATAAATTTTAATGTATACTTCATGATCACTGTGTCAGTAAAGTGAAAAAAGATTTCTGTATTTTATTTTGTCAAACCTTCAGTATGCCCTGCAAGGTCTTATCATCAATCCCTTCCTGATTCTTAAGAATGGGATCCTTCTATCCTGTCCCAAAGTATTTTGTTGCACTTTTGATTCTTAGTATTGTATTCTTTTGAAATTGCACAAAAAATGTACAAATGTGGAAATGTTACAGAAAAAAAAAYATTTTTGTAGCTTAGAAATCTAATGATTATTGCTGACTGGTTTTCCATTTAAAACTTAAGTTAAGAGTGGCTTAGTTACAGTAAAATTTGTATTCAAGTGTTCAAAAACATTAATCCTAAAATAAAGAGCTAATTTAATAATAGATTAAATGAGCACATGATCTGCTTCAGCACAGTACATGATCAATGTTTAATAAATCCTTGCTAAATTTATGTAAAGTCTAGTCACACCCTTCATTAAGATATGTTTACAGAGAAATTCATTTACTTGGACAAATACCAGGATTCAAAATCCAACTCTTAACTATGTTGTATTATATATGGTGAGTGAATAAGARTGTAGACATTAACAGTGAATAAGACTGTGGACAAATCGATTAGCTGCAATTAAAATGCKTGTGCATCTGTAAGACTATCCTACTTGTCTGAAAATGAATACTGCTTTGATGTGCAGCAAAGCATTTACCCGTAAGCTAACTGTATACAATGCAGTAATACAGCAATAACTGTAATTAGCAAGATGCATGCTTTGTTTTAGTTGCTTCAAACATTGGATCAAACTGCAAAGAATATTACCTGAATGGCTGTAACAGGTTTATTTTTCTTATAATAAGTTTTGGGTTGAAAAATAATATCTCATTGAAGAAACTGAAGATTGGAAAAGAAAACAAGGGCTACTTTCTTACTATACCTATTCACCTGTGGTAATACCACAGAAAATATCACGATAGTGACAGTTTTATTCACAAGATCTTATGAAAATGCTATTTTCTACAAAATGAAGTAKAATTAGACGTCAAATATGTAAATAGATTTCCATTTAAACACCTTCTAATTACACAGATTTAGTTTCCATTGATAATAAATATGTATCTGTATGACTGAAAATTGAAGTGTTTGGGGAGAGCTCAAGTGTTGCATGTGTGCATGTATATGTATGTGTGTGTGTACATACACTTTAGAAAAAAATCCTCACTAGTGCAGAAATGAGGCACTAACTTCAGCTTCTCAATTCAAATAAATAACAGTTATCATTGCATCTAACCCTTTTGGTAATGGCCACCAATTCCTTGGGCAAATTGAATATGACCAATTAGATTCAAAAGACTGCAATGTAATTAAGTGAAATTTACATAAGAGCATCTCTGCTCTCATTTAAACTGCATGAGAATTAAAGAATAAGGAGGCAGACGAAAGCTCCTCAAAAGACTTGTAGACACTGTTTTTCCAGACCTATGCATTTAAAATAAGGTGGATGAATAAAATCCCCTGACTAATACAAATTCACCCTGTCTGCTTGGGAGAGAGAGGCACCAGAGGCTTGTCATATCTATTGTGCATTAAGTGAAATATTTCATCGCTTATTTCTGGATAATCAAAAGAGCTTTAGCCTAAGTGTAAGTTTGTCTCATTTATACCCTATCACTTTTATTGAAAGCGTTTCTTTATCTTCTCTTCGTAATAGGAATAATACAAGATAATGTAATTTATGCAGGAATGTAACATTTACAAAAGTTTTTAGATCAATAAATTTAGTTTTCATGACACAATCTAAAAGGGATTTGCTATGTTGCATACATCAAAAATGCCTTGTTTAGTGATCATTCTGATATTATGTTGTTCTAAATGCAAAGCTTGATGTAACTGTGCTATTAAAATATATTCCAAAGAATACCCCAGGGATCTCTTGTCATTTTGGCTCAAGCTAGTGCATAAATTTCCAGTTCTAAAGAAATATTCTAAGTTAATCTTCTCAGAAAGCAGCTGAATGGTCCTCATGAGTCTTTCCAAGACTTATAAAGACATAGTTTCAGAGAGAACTTTTTCCAGCAAGATGTGTATTATATGAATTCAAACACATAATTCTACCTATAATTAAGTGAGACTGTACTCACAAGTCCCAAGCCCTAGAATATGTCAATGTAGGCTTCATGGATCAGAATGGAATTGTGAAAACACTAGAAACAACAGAATTAATTAATTCTGTTTGAATTTTGATTGTAATTCAAGGTGTATTCAACCTAATTAAATATCCCAAAGGAAATCCTCTTTTATGTGCAAAACTGGGCTTTATCTAGCAAGACACACATCCTCATGAAGTCAAGCAAGATCTCAACTGGCATAAATTTGGAATGTAAGTTCTGTCTTAGTGTAATTTTACACAGCTGAAACTGCCAAGAATTAACTATTTATAATTACCCTGCTGCATTTTGTCTATGGAATGACACAAATAGGAAAACTCTGGTCATGTTAGCAGTGCTTCATCACCGGTGAAAAGCATCACGTAGCCATGTATTTTCACACTTGACAATAATGGTCAAGGAAACTGATACCAATTTATATCACCAAATATCACAGTGATACTGTGAACCAATAGGCTTGGRGTTTTCTCTGGAGACAAGTACTGATACTCTTCTATGGAATCCTTCAAAGAACAGAAAAGAGAGAAATGTGTAGCTGTCCCTAGAAACATTTGGGGTGAATCTACACAATCTTAGTACAGGCTGAATATATGCATTATTTTTTCCCAAATACAGAACTATTTTACGAAAGCCTAATTCAAAGAGTAGATGAGCCTTTAAGAACGACAGATTATTAGCACTCCTTTTTTATCCCCTTTTAAAAAAGTCCTTTTTTTTTTTTTTTTTTTTTAATTATCATAGCACTATTTTCCCTTCCTGTTAAAACCTTTCATTCATCTCACTTCTTCCTCCACCCTGTAATCCTCTGTAGGTACATATATGCCCCTTTCCTCACAGATATTCCTCTAGCATGTATTATTTCCTTTCTCTTTAATCCTCACAGGCTGAGATGCTGTGTTTAGCAATCTCATTCAAGTTTTCGCAGAAAGCCTCTGGTTAGTTGACACGGCTGCCAGGCTAGTTGGACAGAATTCAGGCTGGATGAAAACTATATGTCATATAGCAGGGGAAAACTGCTAAATTCACATTGTCATAGCAAATGAGGATTAAAGCCATTTCATTTATTAATGAAGTAATTGTGTGAGACTCAGAACTATACATTCAGGATCAACCAAAAAAGATCCCAGATACAGTGAAGCACTGGACACAGAAATTTCTGAACACCCTTCTACAGCTAATCCACTGAAGTTATTACTTCCCCCAGTTCACATTCACACATCACCACAGTTAGTAGCTCCCTGGTAAATGCTTAATCCATTGATTGTCCTCTGACTCTTCAACACAACCTTTTGAGGCAATGTGTTGGTTTTGCAGGGCCTGGTTTTTGGTAGCAGGGAGGCCACAGAGGTGGCTTCTCTGAGAAGCTGCTGGAAGCTTCCACCATGTCCAGCAGAGTCAATCCCTGATGGCTCTGATGATGGATGTGCTGCTGGCCAAGGCTGGGCCAATTAGAGATGATGGTARTGCCTCTGTGATAGCATATTTAAGAAGAAATCATAACAAAGTTTGTGGCGCAGCTGTAATTTTCCAACTAGAGAGGAGTACGAGTGAGAATATGTGAGGGGAACAACAATGGAGGCACCAAGGTCAGTGCAGAAGGAGGGGGAGGAGGTGCTCCAGGCGCCGGAGCCGAGATGTCCCTGCAGCCTGTGGTGGGGACCGTGGTGAGGCAGTTGTCCCCCTGCAGCCCATGGGGGTCCATGGGGGATGCAGAGATCCACTCRCAGCCCGTGGGGGAGGTGCCCACACCAGAGCGGGTGGATACCAGGAGACTCTGATCCAGAGGAAGTCCCATGGAGAGAGAGGCCTTGCTTCCAGGCTGGAGCAGCCATCCTTGGAGGCCTGCACCCCATGGCAGAGCGACCCACGCCGCAGCAGTTTTGGGAGGACTGTCTGCCTGTGGGATGGACTCACGCTGCAGCAGTTTTGGGAGTGCTTGTGAGAGTGGACCCACGCTGAGGAACTTCGTGGAGAACTGTCTYCCGTGGGAGGGACCCCACAGTGCCGCAGGGAAACGACTCCTCTCCCTGAGCAGTGGAAAGAAGACCTTGGGTGATGAACTGACCAAAACCCCCACCCCTGCACCATTGGTGGGAAGGAGGGAGGGGTTGGGGGGAGAAAAGGGTGTCTTTAAGGGCTTATTTTTCCTCTCGTTCTTTTAGTCTGATCTTGTTAGTAATAAATTCACTTTATATCATTAAGCAGAGCCTGTTTTGCCCTTGAAGCGTTTTCTCCTGGTCCTTATCTCAACTCATTAACCCTTTGTTAAACTYTCTCTCCTCTGTCCAGTTGCAGAGCAGAGGAGAGTGAGTGAGCAGGCCGCTCGTGGGTGCCCGGCATTTGGCCAGTGTCAAACCACGACAGGCAGATGTTCTCCTAGGTAGTTTGCTGTCTTGCCTTCACCCATTGTGTCTGCACCCATGCCTATCAGCCATCTGCCAAAGGTGAGCCCTCCGAGCACACCCACAGGCCATCTTTTGTATACGGCATGTCTTCAAGTGTAACTTCTAAATCTTTGACTATAATCTCTAGTGACAGTTTTCTCAGAGCCTGCAGGCTTTGATGAATTTTTTCATACAAGCCTGGTTTCTCACTGCTCACTTCTTTAACCTTGCCATGCCAAAATGGCTGGAGATTACAGAGGTACAAATCAATGTTTAAGCACAAGAAATTGGTTAGCACAGATTTGTCCATTTTGAATGTCCACCTGTGCCTCACTTTTTCTTTCTATTGCCTATAAGCAGAAACAAATCCAGAAGGGGGTACACACAGAGTATGTACAGAGAAGTACTCTGTGGATTAATACCTGGAAAGATCTGCAAGGAAATTTGATACAGAACTCAGAGTCAAGTTCAAGAAATATGAAGCAAATACTGGTCAATTTGGTGCGAATAAAGATGATAAGGTCAATAATGAAGGATGGCTTCAGTGACTCAGGCTAATTGACCACCTCAAGACTGAGCCTAAATATCATACGTTTACCAGTATGTACTTATAGAAAAATGGAGACATGATCTATCTCAATCAACCAACCAGAGATTTTTAAAAGTCTTAAAAAGTAAAAAAGAAACACTTTAAGATAGGGAAAAAATGCCCATTGAGACGGAAAGAAAGACAGATTTAGAAGTCATAACTATCTATGCATTGTTTTAATCAAAGACACTAAACTGTCATTAAAAATAGACAATAGAAATTGAGTGATCTAATGATCACAAAAAGAACTGTTTGTAATTTTTGAACCTTATTTCTTAACATATACCAACTCTTTGTTAAATCACAATTTACAACAAAATTATAATTGCAATAAGACACTCCTGTGTGTGAATTATGAAGTATTATTTCATACCTCGTTGCACCAATGGCATTTGTCTTTAACTGCATGCCAGGCATGAAATAATATTCCATTATTCACTTCTCACAGTGTTGTATTGCTTATCCCACAGTGTCTTTTGCTTCATATTTTCCTGCATTCTCAGCATTTCACAGGCCACTCTGAATACAAAGAAACAATGCAATGGAAACTCCCAAAGCTCCTGTTGGAAGAGTATTTTAGACCTCATCCTGCAAATAGTAGTTTTGTTGTTTTTTTCCCCATACTTAAATTTATAAGATTTGAAAGACTGAAAGTTTATGAACCCTTTTACAGTTTGTCTACCAACTGCTTTCATTGCACAAGACCATTTTAACTGATTTTTGATGTGGGCTTTTTTGTGGGGTTTTGGTTGGTTTGTTTGTTTGTTTGTTTTTGAATCACAGTGTTCTGGCCTGTTGTGACAGAATAGAGTGCTTGCAAGGCTTTTTATTAGAATGTACAGGTGATAGTACTAACCTCATTCTGAAAGTCTAGTCTGAGGAAAACCACCAAACTGAGCACAGACATGCATCAGAAAGATTTGTCATATTCTCAAGTCTATCAAAATAAGGCATTGGATTTAAATTTGGCATTGCTCATCTGAGTTCTCCAGTTCTATTGTGGAGAAGAAATACAATTTATTTAACTTTTAAAACCTTGCATATCTACAAGAATAGAAGAAATAGCCATACAGATATAAGTGGTAATAAAATGTGTTGCATACAAACTGATACAGAATTGGTAAATCTAAGAGCGTTTTAAGTTGTCAGTATTCATTTAACACAATTTCAGAGATTTTGAGCTAGGCAGTTCATTATGTTATTTTTTGAAACCGAGTAGAAATTTTATTACATCTTTGCACACTATACAAGAACTGCTCTTTCCAGATATTTTTAATTACTTAGACTTTTTGTCTTCTTGAAAGTTATGTTAGAAAATATCTATTGAATTTGTGGTTTTGATCTACCTTCTGTGCACTTAGGGATACACAGTACTGCTGCATTTAGAGCACAGTTTTATTTAGCTGAAAACAATATAAAAATAAACTGTGAAGCTACTTAAGAAAGAACTTTTTAAGATGAAAATAATATCCTAGGAGGTCTGTTGAATGGAGTCAGAAGCAAGATAACACTTGGCTAAGAAATGAAATTGTAAAGCTTGTTAAGGCAAACCTATATGTTAGAGCTTGGTTTGAAAAATGACAAAAAGAAGAATATTCAGACAAATTATACACTTTTGACTAGCCAAAGGATCAAGTATCTGAACAGCCAGGACATGGATAGATGATATTGTTTATCTCATGAAAGTAGGAAGAAATATTCCAAGTAAATCATAGAGATTGGTTTGTCTTTCATACATTAGCAATCCACAGAAGATAATATGAAACACAGCAGCAAGAGACTAGCAGTATGTCTTGATTCTTTACATCAGGAATATTTTACTTTCATGTGATAGCCCCAGACTTCTGTATGTAAAGCTCTCTTTTTTAACTATCAACAAATTATGGCTCATAACAAAAATAATTACTTGGATAGAGATGAAATGCTATGTTTTAATAAACATGATTTAAACATTCATTTTTTTTTTTTTGGTTCTCTTCAAATTTGATTCTGTCTTTAAAAATAAATGGATTGTCATATTAATTAGATTATTTCATCCAATATTTAAAGAAATAATTGAATAAAGAGATAATGAAGATCCAAATTAATTTCCATGTCTGTTGTATTTTAAAACCAATGAAGTGTAGCGCCAAAGGCCAAATCCTCTGTGCATTGATGGCTGCCCACAGTGCACAAGATTTCCTGTGGCATGAAGAATAGTTCTTGGAGAAACTTAGCATGTTAATCTTAGCCTGATACAGGAGTCTCTGCACATTACAATGAAACCATTCCAAATGTTAGTGCCTGAGAATGATGAAGTTGAGTCTTGCTAAGAATACCTAAGAATGTTCTTTAAGTGGCTCAATATCTCTCAGTTACTCAGGTAGCCAATAAACAAGATATTTTCAACTGATGCCTGCATGTGAACAGAGATCTAAAGTCCCCAAACTCCAGTGTTGATCATCCTCTGATGGATGATCTTCTCCATTAGACTAGGTTGCCCACAGCCTGGTTCAGTCTGGCCTTGAACACTTCCATGGAAGGGACATCCACAGCTTCTCTGGTAAACCTGTGCTGGTGTCTCATCACCCTAATAGGAAAGCATTTCTTCCAAATTTCTAATCTAAATTTATCCTCTTGTGTGACATGCCCTTGTAAAGAGTCCCTCTCTAGCTCACTTGTAGGCCCTTTAGGTGCTGGAAGGCTTTTCTAAGGTCTCCCCAGAGCCTTCTTTCCTTCACGCTGAACAGCCACAACTTTCTCAGCCTGTCTTCATAGGAGAGGTGCTCCAGCCTTCTGATCATCTTCATGGCTTTCCTCTGGACTTATTCTAGCAGGTCTGCATCCTTTACTTGTTTCGTGTTCTGGTCCAGAATAATTAAGAAACAAGGTCTTTATTTTCCATGCTAGGCACATATAAACTCTGTTTACTGAAGTTTAGTATCAGTCATAGTCTGGGAATGAATCTTCAATAATAAGTAGACAAGAATTTTCAATGAACTGTTAGGCTATTTTTCTACAAAAACTGTAAGGTTGTTAAAACTGAAGTTGTTCATAGAATCTGTTCCCCGGTTTTGATAGGCTGCTTTCTCAGCTGAAAATCTTAGTGAGAGACATCTGTTCCATATTACTCAGAAATACAAGAGTGTAATAATGTAATCAATAATGAGTAGCGTACACATAATTCGTGGGAAATTATACCCCTAATTTTCCTTATTCAATAGTCCATTGAATTTATTACCTCTGATTTGGAAAAGTCATGTTCAGGATTATGGCAGGGACTGGAAACCAGCCTTGTATGTTTCCACTGGACGGTTATAATCACCACAGAGTGTGATAGCTGTAGCCTCTGCATCTCATACTTTTTATTTAGTGTGATAAGAGTTTTGGTTTATTAGAGAAATTGAAAATATTTTTTGAAAAATCCCATTTTTTCCAGATATGAATTTTGAAGTACACGAGAGACAAAAGGTAGCAAACCAGGTAATTTATCCTCCCAGTCACTCTTACAGTAATAAATTTCCAAGAAGGAGGAAGATAGCTCTGAAGTTGTTGCTATGCAACTGCTTCCAAATGTATATAAATCCGATAGATGCTGTTTGTTTATTTTTGCAGCCAGTATTCTCCAAAGGAAAAAGTAAAAAATCTAGGCCTGGAGTGGATAAATGTAGCCCACTGCTACCATTTGATGTTATACATATCAATTTGACATTTGATRTTATGTAGGCACTCCTGCGAAGCTTAGCAAGCTCCATGTTGAGGTGGTTTCTCCGGTCAGAAACTGCAGTCCCATTCCGCGCTGTGGCATTGACTTCTATTACATTTTGAGCATAAAGCACAGAGATTTGAATTCATCTCACCACAGTTACCCTTTCCCAAAATGTATTTGGGCAGAGCCACTCAGTATCCCAGAGCAAATCATTCAAATGCTCTTTATCACTGAAAGGAAACACTTTATAATTTGGGTTTTTTTACTTAAGGGACTTCTCTGTCTCAGTCTGACCTGCCAGTCGAGTACAATAATACCCTTGAACTGTCTCTCACCCTGTTTCAGCCCATCTCTTTTCCTCATTTCCACAGCACAGTTGTATTGCCTGTGAATTCCCAKTACTGTCCTTGGCTAAGATCTGCAGTTTCTCAGACACTGCAGGGACAGGCATTGAGGAGTGTAATACCAGATTTAGTGTCACTTAACTACCGGCAAAATTAAAGTATAGCTTTATTACTGTTTGTACTGCCAACTCGGAGTGCACCAGGAGACCTCCTTTACCTCACAGGCATAGGGAGTTTTGGCTCCTAGGACTCAGGACCAGCTGGGAGCTGGTGCTGCTGAGGGCAGCCCCTTCCCCTCTGTGACCCTGTGACACGCTTCTGGACACCATGAGGTGGCCATGGCCAGGGCTGTCTGTAGCTATGGTGCAGTCTGGGCCCTGTGAGAGGGGCTCAGAATGGGTGAACTTTCCCTTGCAGGACTCTGTCCCTGAATGCGGAGCAAAGGGGGAATCAGCAGCATAGCTACATGCATTTACTTTATGCTTTCTCCTCCTCACAGAGTCTTAAGCTTTGTAATAGGTCAGCTTGGTTTGAAATCCTCTCTAACTGTATTGTCATTAGTCAGTCTGAATGTACTCTTCTTCTGAAGATGCTCCATTGGTTTCCTCTCAGGTATCTCTAAGCTCATTGGTTACACTCTGTTATCTCTACCCCTTAAAGCAGCAGAGAGAGAGCAGATAGGGGCCTTTTGTTAACTTCCCTTCAAGCTTTGTTCGCCCTGCCTCGTCGGCAGAGACAAATAAAACTTGGAATAAAAGTTACAGAAGTCCAATTCTTTCGTCCTCTTGCCCTCGCTGCTACCTTAAAGAAGCTGCCTGTTGTGAGAGAGTGGTCAAACTGCTTCTGTGCACTGAGAACCCAGGAGATCGCGAGCCCAGCTCAATCCAGGCAAGGGCAGGTCCCCAGCCCAGTGGGGACAGTTCCAGCTGAGAATCTTGCCTGGGCTTGCCTGTGCCACAGGTGCTGCTGCCCCATAGCCATGGGCCTGGTCTCCACCTGTCCCTGTCCCACCCCAGCTTTCCCCGTCGGCCCCAATGGCCCTGCCAGGTGCGATGGGGCCCGGCTGCTTGGCCCTGCCCTGAGGCCCCTGGAGCAGTGTCTCCCAGCTCCCTGGCCTGGTCTTGGTCATGCCGGGCAGCRGGCATTGCCTGAGGGTCACAGAACTGCTGGTGTTGGCAGGGGCCACCGGAGGTCACCACATCCAACCCTTCTGCTCCAGCAGGACATCCTGGAGCTGGCTGCCCAGGGCTTTGTCCGGYGGGGGCTTGGGGGTTTCAATACCTCCAAATGTGCAGATGCCACAAACTCTCTTTGGCTGCCCTTGTCGTACAACGGTTATGGTTTACACCTGGAAGTGTTCAAACACCTCATAGCCCCAGCATATGTCTGGGTGCTGAATGTGAAGTTTAGACTTCTAACTGAATCAAATCTGAGGATTTCGTTTTAAGAAGTGTACCCTCCTCACTTCAGTCTCTTCAGAATTTCTTACATTTCAGACGTCTACTTGCTGTGACTTCTGACCTCCTGGTCCAGAACATTTTGCTTGCCTGGGAGCCAAGAATCTCCATCCCCAAAGGGATCATTTTGATGGCAATCTTAAAAGGACAATCTGAGAACAACAAAACCAAGGGGTTTCACCTTCATGATATGATGACACCAACATGGCTTTTTTGACAAAAATCACCATTGTGGTTTTTTATATTTAAGAATTTATTTTTGTGAGGAAGAAACAGAAGTCTTTAAAGCACATCTGTTGGATCAGTCCTCTCAGAATATACATTAAGAAAACGAACCTTAAAAACCCTAGCATGGATAGGTGTTAAGTTGTTCAGAATTAACAAGATGCTTCTGTATATCTAGTGTACGGAAAAAAATAATAAAATATCTAAATTATGTATTCTACAGATTTTTAAGTGCTCTTTACTTTTCGGACTTAATTTTTTTTATTTCACTTTAAAGCTTTTGTGTCCTCTTCTGGATCTCTTCCCTTCCTCTAATATAATGCATTAATAATAATCTTGTAATCATATATATATATATATATATATATATATATGCACTTTTTTTTTTCCTTCTTATTTTTAATTATACTACGAACTTTACAGGACAAGAGTCTTAAGCCTGCCTGAGATAATAACATTACCTAGCAAGCACAGAAGTCTGTCAGAAAGACTTGCATAGTTAAAGGAGGTAGTTGTGAAAGTTGATCAAGTGGGAAAGACTTTCCTGGTCTGTCTTAGTTCTCATGCTGTTGATGTCTTGGTGGTGACTGTGAGTACCTTAAACTAGTAAATTAAATAACATTACTCTTTCCGATCATTTAGTCTTTTCCTCTTTATTTCTCCATAAAGAAGAATTATGACTACGGAATAGTATCTTGGTATTTCTTTTGGTTTATATGTTCATAGAGATTTTTTTATGGATGCAAGATTGACTGGGTTTTTTATTAAAAGATGTAAAATCACAGAAATCCACCTGATACGTGTGTCAGAGAATGTTGATGCTATCAATAGCCTTTGAGTCTACTCTTAGCTCCTACGGACCTTGATAGAATTGTCATCTGCAGCAATGGATTGTTGTTTTTTTCCTCTGTTCCTCATTAGAAAGATTACTGATCACAGATTTCATGACAGGGCATTAGTGACCTTTCAGATTACTTTTAGATAGAAATATTTTAGCTTTTAGATTACTGAGGCAGTTTGTAAACCAGATATTTTTCCATAAAAGAACAGTGAATAGAGTAGTAAGACACAATTTTTATTTTAGTTTTGATGACTAGAAGGTACATTTTATTGATAAAAGCATTCTGAGTGATCCTAGTAATGATCTCTCTGGAAAAGTGTATTCATAGATGTTAATTGTCACTATAGAAGAACTTCATGTTGGTAGGAAACCCATTGAACAGACTAATTGTGGATTAAACCCTCAGATCAAAAGAGTGCCTCATGGCTAGGAAAATCAGCAAAGTTGTTCTATCAGCTAAGTAGTTAAACTTACAGATGTGAAACTAYGCCAGGCAATAACCAATTAGTGAAACCATGAAGTGTATGGTCCTTGTGCTGAAGTTCTCATTGTTTTCCCACTTTTGCCATCTTTGTCAGCTGAACAAAACAAAACAAGAAAAATCCCACAAAAACACCCAAGTCTTCCTCCCCCCAACCTCCTCCCCAAACCCCCACCCAAATCCCTTAGTGAGAAGAGCAGGAAATACATATCTTAATACTAGTCCTTCCGCCCTCCAGTATGGTTCTGGTTATTGTAGACAGTGTTCCATCCACATCAAAACCTCACACTTTCTTCTTACCTTTATTCTCAGTTTTCGTAAACATTGATCTCATATGTCACTATAGCTTTGTAAAAAACAAGTGTCAAGGGTTAGCCTGAGGGTAGACCCCAGACCTCCATGCTAGATTCTTCAGAGGATATGAGACAGCAAAAACAGGCTGCAAGCTTCAAAAATGATTAAATAATTTTATTCACTAACTACTACTAAGAATAGAAAGAATAAAAAATAATAAAAATATTAAGGCATAATATACAAATACCATTCTCCTCCCAATACATCCCAATCTTTCTTACTGATCACGCAAAGGACATAAACATGAGATTTCTGATCTTTTGATTAAGAGATCTTATTGCCACTTTGTGGGATAAAGAGCTCTTTCTGTCATGTAGTGGGGTCCATCCCACGGAAGATAGCTCCCTACAGAGTGTCTTCAGTATGGTCCCAAACCTTCAGGAAAACACCACAGCCCGCCCAGGTGTTGCAGTGGTGTATCCTCTCTCCCACAATACTCTCGGCAGTTTGTGGGTCACAAGAAAAGTCTGATGGGGTTAAGCTTTTAAGTCATCCCAACCTAAAGGCACCCAGTAGTATAGTCTCCTGCTTTTACTCATAATCTCCAAAGGCTGCAATTTCATCTGCTCAACAACATAAAACGTTCTTATCGGGCTGATGGATTTCAAATTCTCCCATGTCTCATATTTGTGAGTTACAGAGACTATTCCAGATCACACAGCTCACAGAATGTGAAAATCCCGATGCCGGTAAAAATGGCTTCTCCTCTGGTATTTCCTGTTTCTTCCATCTTCTCTTCCGTTAGGCTGCTGGTTGCCATATCAGTTTTTCACGTGATTTGGTTTCCTTTCTCTCTGGCTTAGAGAAGAGGTTAATATTTGCAGAAAATGCCTACAGAAGTATTTGTTACAGTTTACATGCTCCCATCAGATAATTCAGCTGTGTTTCCCCCTTTAAATCATATGGCTACGTCTCTGGTCTGTGTCAGCCTCTCCTCCCAGGCCCAACGCTCTCCCCCCCCGCCCACCCCCCCACCCCCCCCCAATTACGTTTCTGCGCTGGCAGCTACCCAATTTTGCAACAGTCTTATTAGCTGCTAATTAATTCACTGCAATTCACCTTATCTGCAACAGCAAGGTCACCCTTTGCTCTCACCCATCCACCTCCGAAAGGGAAAAGGAGGGGTTTTTTTCTCTGCAAATCTTGGCTGCTCTCGGCTTCTGTGTGGGCCCTTTTGGTCTTCTGCTTCGTTTGGCTTGGCTTTTCTGCTTGGTCCTGGTTCAGGTGGCAAAAGGTCAGCTTCTCTTGGGTCCAAGGCTCTGGGACCAGTGAGGGTGAGGCCAGGGCCCCCCACTGGAACCCCCGGGCCATGGGCCCCTGGCCTGGGGTGGGGGGGGGAGGGGGCCTCTCCCGCTCGTGGGTGCAGCTGGGAACAAGTGAAGGTTACTTCCTGGGTGTGTTTTTAATAGCATATTACCACAGAGCTGTATTCTGAAATCAAGTGGCTCATGCAACCGTCCATCACCTGTTTTAACCAGTCAGATTTGTTTCACACTGGGTCAAACCAGCACAACAAGTTAAAATGAATCTTTTCCAGATATGTCAAAAAAGAAACTCTTAGAAGAGAAGAAGCTATAGAGCCTGAACAAGTCCCATGTGGCCCAAAGCACCAAACATTACTCTCTGATCTTCAGGGCTCTGGGAAAACTTTTAAGTTACAGAGCATCTGCTTTTGTCTCTTCCTTACCCTCTCAATCCTCACCAAAAGCAGCTGAAACCCTCAAGTGTATAGCTTAGGGTATAGATTATTCTTATCATGTGTGCAGCAGCCACAGGAAAGGAACAGACTTTATCACTAAAGAGCACTTGGAGATACCACTTATGTTTTTCACGTGCCTCCAGTAAAGTCAACAAGAAAATTTTCCTCTATCTACAGGAAGAGTATTTCTTTGAATATTCTCACAGGTTTTCAAGATGCGAACAGGTAGGTGATCAAGGTTTTTCACATGATTAGCTTATGTCCTGTCTGTTCTTCCTGTGAAGGTAATTTGTAGAAGAACAGACATCTTCATGTGTTACAAAACTTTCGCCTGTTTCTTATCATCAGCAAAACATGTAAAGGAAAGTACTTGTTTGCAATTTTAGCAGCTTCAGGTAACACCAAATAGAAAGTTTTCTTCAAATTACTGGATAATGGCTCATCATGGGAGTGATCCAAGGTGTTGTCTTAAAAGTCTTTTCATTCTTCCTTGAAAAGATGCTATAAGACCTTAATTTTATCAACAATATCAAGATACTCATAGTATAACAAGTTATAGATAATTAATAAATTTTCAAATTATGCTCAAAACTCCTATTCTTTTCTTGCTGTGCAGCTGTGTCAGGTGGTTGTTGTATCTTTGCTTTAGGAAGATTATATTTAAGAAAATAATTGACTTATATGATAGCAGGTTACTGTTTGCTGAGCCAAGAGGTTTCTCCCTGTCCTGTGTTTCTCTGATTCCTATACTCCTATACCCATTTCTCTATGTGAATAGAGGTTTGGAATCTGTTCCTCAACCAGGGTCTGCAAAAAGCTCCGTGTCTTAAACAAGTTATCCCTGAGATATTTCTTAAGTCTGTATAAAGTCACATAGCACTAAAGCTGTGAATGTCCTCTGCTCTCTCTAAGGATATTAGGGCTTGTAAAACATGGATTTATATGTAACATCTTTGGAGTATTACACCATGCAGAGCATAACAGCATCAGTTTTGCCTGTGAGTGAAAGTGGTGATAAAGTCTCAGAGAAGAGGTAAATTTCTTCCTCCAACCTCCGTAAACTCCTGCCTTGGATGTCTTTTCTGAACTGTTTACATTGACTTCAATTGCAAATCCAGCTCATTATATGCTTTGAGCTATTCACTCCAACAGAGCCTTTTGATTAACCAGAATCTGAGTGTGACTCTCCCTGGTGTTCCCTAATTCGTGGCAAGCATTAAGAACAACTTTGCTGCTGTAAATGACAGTGGATCAGACAAAGCTTTTATATACACCAGTTACCTACTATTGCAGGCCTTGTTTGAAATGCCTAGTGCCTAACAAAATTCTACCACACAGGCTTGTGTCACACTGTAAAAGGAGTATCAGGATGACTGCACAGATGTTCCTGCAACCCCTACAAAACCCAGGCCTTTACCACAGAGACAAATCCTCCTTAATGGATTCTATGCATAATAAATACAGACTTAATGATGAATATCTAAAATCACTTAGGGTGATAAGGCTATTTTTCATCATCTGCATGTTGTAAAGGAAGAAAATTGAGAGACATATGCCTTTAAACTACAGAGGGAAAACTGTTAAGTTCCTGTGTGAGCAGAATATCTTCACGGTTTGTTTGCTTTTATAAATATTTGTTAGCACCTGAACATCTTTGAAGGGTTGTACATTGACAGTCATTCTAAATAGATAGACCTGTTTATGATACAAACAAGGAGAAGGTGAATGTCATTTGATTTTTCTATCATATTGTGTTATACTTACCTTTGAAGAATTTGGTCATCTAAACATTATTATRGAGTGTGAGAAAAGATGGAAAATTTGAAAATTCTATTCTGCTGCCAATGCTGAAACTTTTATTGTGACTGTAAGCAATTGATGAAATAGTTATATTAGCAATTGGATTAGAAATTGAAATATTTCTATTGTAAAAGAACCATTAAAATATTACTTCAAATTTATTTTATTTAAAGAATGTGATGTAAATAACAGACTATGTAAAAATGCCAGGAAATATTATGTTGGGACGGAAACTGCCGTATTTTATTTCATTATATTTCATTGACTTGACATAATGCTCTAGTTGATGTGGTTTAGCCATTACACTGCATTAAATTAGCATAAAAATTTGCACAATTTGGCTTTATTGAACTAAGAATGTTTCATAAGGTCAAAATAAAATGTTAACACTAGCAGAATACGCTACTTCTGTTATTTCTCATACCTTTAAAAATTGCTCCAGTAAAACCCTTCAATTTCATCAAATCATCATTTCCTAACACGATGCAGCAAAACGTTCTCTAGCAGCAGTAATATACATGTGAGGACCAATAGGTTAATGAGCCTCATCTCCTTTGTCTTTATCCAAACAATACACCTTTATGGCAGCTGAGGATCCATCCTAATATTCGTCTTCATCCTCTTGTCAGTCGATGCTTTTTCTTTTATCATGATGTTGGGAAAGCTAGGTCAAATATCTGAGCTGTACATTTTGTTTTTGGTCACTCTGATCTCTGTCAGAGTGAATTTCTTAGTCACAAGCCAGCTGCTGAGAAAACTGCCTGACACYCTCATGGGTCTTACTTTGATGTCTGACATTTCCAGTTCCCCAGAGGAATGCAGTTGTCATGAGAGGTCATGATCAGGGAGACTGGGAGCATCCGTTAGGTTGCCAAGGCCAGTCACATGCTGGCCTTTAAAGATCAGGACTGAAACACTGAGCTTCAATTGTATTCAGCTGGGATCCAACACTGAGAGCAGGGATGCGAATGATGCACTTTTGATGGTCAGGGCTGCCAAGCGCTTACAGGTTGTTGCATTCTGTGAAACATGAATATTTGGAAAGAGAAGGTAAAGAAAAAACTAAAAAAAGACCCGAAACATCTGATTGTATTCTAGTGATCTAGTCATACTGTCAGGGTGTCCTTGAGGGATGAAGCCCTGGGGAGGGGAGCAGGGACCACAGGGGTGGCTCATACAGGCTATTTAGTCAGGGGCTTCACCATCTAGGGCCTGTCCCAATCAGTCAGGAGCACGAAAGATGCGGGACACTGGGGCAGCCCCAGCCTCAGGAATTAGGGATGGGCTGAGGTTGGAGTGGGACATGGGTCCATGGGCTGGGCAGRGCAGGGCTGTGGAGACTGGCCCTGCTGCAGCACTTCTGGTGCAGAGACAGGTGGCTCCAGGGGGCTGGAATGGGGTCCTGGAGCATGGGCAGGATCAGGGGAGCCACAAGCACAGCTGGGCAGGGACAGTCAGGGCTCTTGGTGGCCTCCAGATTCTAAGAGTACAGTACTGTGATCTGTTACTGCAGATACCTCTCTTATTAATTGAAAATATGTAGTCCCATCTTTATCAGCTGACTATTGGAGGAGAAAATGAAACATTAAGTCTCAATGGTAAAACTTTTTCTTTTCCTTGCAAACTGACCTGATTGAATTTGACAAATATTAGTGACAATGTAAAGAACGCTTTCATTAGTACCGTCTAGATGTCCTCAACAGAGGTACCCAAATATTCTAAGCAAAGTCCAAGATTGGTCAAAAACCTCCATGCATTCTCCTCACAATTTTAATTGAAACACAAATGAAGACAATACATGAGACAGCTACAAACTGTCCATCAGGCCCTGAGGATCACCGGWGGTTCAAAGATCATTCTCTGGAGCTCATTGCTTCAGAAGAGAAGGTGGTAGTTTAAAGGGTTCCTAGGATGTACAGCAGATGCCAACAAAGACATACAGAACTGSAATTTTGTTTTCTTTTCTTTCTAACAGTTTTATTAAAATATAAGAGACTATGTCCAAGAACATTTCATATGATCTCTTAATGTCATACAAAATGAGAACAAGATTTCCGAGAAACCAGCCTAAACTGGTTTCTAACTTCAGTTCATAGTAACTATAGACAAACTCATGTTCAGTGAAAGTTAGGCTTTCTGTACTTATTTCCAGCACAGGTAATTGGGCTTCATGCAGACTAAGGCCAGGGAAGCTGGCAAGATCCTCTTCACAATGCTACTACCCCAGAGATATGCTTTTACTTGTTCGATGCAGAATGGCTGTTATCTCTGTGGAAACAAATATGTGTTATATTCTTGTACAAGTGGGAGTTCTGGAAACTCATTTAAAGTTGTCCCTGTGTTTTAAAAGGGAAATATTGATCTATTTTAAACTTTCAAAATTAAGTTGACTTTAATGGCAGTGATTTTAGTGTCACATGGAAAAAAATTACTTTGAGCAAGGTTTGAATACCTCTTTGTTGTCAATAATTTATGGTTCATAACTGAAATATACTTCTATATTTAATGCTCAGAATAAATATGGGATCTTTAACAAGAAAAAAGAACAATTTTGAGGAGTGAATGGTACACACTGTTAATATGATACAAAGAACTTAGACCCTGGGGAACTATTTTTCAACCCTAAAAATACCAACAAGGTGGTGTGATCYAAAAGTTGTAAAAGCAAAATAAATCTAAGAGCTTGGAACTGACTTTCTAGTGTTCAAGAATATAAATTGCTGCTGCTTCTTGAGTTGACATTTATTTACCATTTTGCAGTATGAGAAAGAGCCTCAAGATTAGAACAGAGAAAATTAAATTATGTTCCTGTTCCTTTGGCTACTGGGAGGATTGTGCTTTAGAGATAGCTTTAAAGGTACATTGCCACTCTTAAAGGCCAGTACCTCACTAAATGTAGTTTATTCTTAAATGAACTGTCATGGAATAACTCAGCCAGAACTAAAGAAATCAACCAATTTTGTTGCCTACTAAATAATTACTTATTCCTGAGAAACGTTTAGAAATATAAATAGTATGTAGATGATGATGTCACTTTGGGGGCTGATAAGAACTGCATATTAAATTCCAAAGTCCAGCTGAGGATGCAGCTAAGACATGCAGCAGTTCCATATTTGAAGCAGCACTGATTTAAATTAGGTGAGCTTTTCCACAAACGGCACTTTAATGAAACAAAGATAATTTATTGTGTTCTGGGTAGACTGTTTCCTGTCTACAAAGATTCATTATAACTGTTTACAAGGTTAATACCTTTAGACATCTTTTATTAATACTGCTTTAGGTAGATTTTCTGTACAATATTTAAGCAAGTGTTCTGACCAAGTAAATATCTGAGCAAAAATAAGAGGGATGAGATTGTAATAAAATATATAATGTTCTTAAAAGGAGGGTTGCTGCATAGCTTTGAATTTATACTGCATTTAGGTATTAAAACTTTTATACCCAGGTTTCAGGCCTGTGAGAAATAACGCTTTTCGTAGCTGTTTAACTGACAGTGATTGACCCAAAATACACTGTTTACTTTTATCCTGATACAAAATATATTTTGTTTCTTACAAGTCTTGCTGAATTTATTAATAGATTTTTTCTTTTCTGTCAAGTTCTTATAATCTAAATTGCCCTGAGAGAAGACAGGGTGTGAGAGGAATATGTTAAAATTACCAAATAATGCGTGGAGGTGGAAAATATTAATTAAGTGTTAGAGAACTGACATGTCATAAAATTAGTATGAAAAATGAGTAATACAAAAATAGCCCTGTGCAGCATGAAGTAATTTGAGTGTTTTGAACAGGGATCAGTGCCAGAAAATTCTAACACCTAGCAATAATTAAAGGGAGATTTAGAAAAAAAATGGTCTCTGAAACTGGAAACCACAGAAATTTATTTTATCTGTTATGCTACTATGTATTGAAAACTGTGCTGATTCTGGACTTGAAGACTGGCCAGTGAGAAGAGTGGTGTTTTAATTTAGAAGCTGACTTTTCTGGGAAAGGCCAACCTGTCAGCAACAGCAACTCCTTCCTCCTCACTGCCTCAAAGGGAAGGGCCTTTCCATGCTGACATGCAGGGACAGGCATGGTTGCTGAGTCTTAGATTACTCATTGTAAGAAAAGCTTTTTCGAYGCCTCTTCCAGGCATCCTCTGGGATGGTGATTGAACTCACACAGAGGCTCACTGAAATCACAGGAGCTTTCTGCAAGTCCAAATCTGTTTCTACTTAAAACAGTTTCCAAAACCATGTTTTATGTGAGAAGCACAACTTACATATCTTTGTAGCACATCTTAGGATATGAGCTTTGCAGTGAACCATGAAAGAGCAAAATCACAGTTTTATTGTGCATGTCAGAAAACATCTCGATTTTGTGCTTTACATTTCTGCCATACATGGTGCTTGTTTAATAGGAGATATAAAGCATAATCAAAGATAAGTATAGAACATCTTGGACAGATGTCTCATTTTGTTGATTGCTGAGGAGGGTTTCTTGGGTAAGGCAGATACTTTAGTCACTCTGGAAGAGCAATTACCTTTGAGCTGCAGTCATTCAAATGGGGCTGTAGTGCTAGATCCCACAGGCAGTTTAGGAACAACACGAAAAATTACTGTGTCTGGAACAGACTAAATGACCCTTCAGCCCAGAATCATGTCTTTGATAGGACCCATCTCTAGAAAAAATTGATAAGAAAAGGCTTAATGTAGAGTGGTGCTTCCCTTGATAAATGCCCTTGCTTTGGAGAAACTGTAGTGCAAGTATTTCCCGAGGTGAAAGCTGTTGCTGCATCTTTTGAATAACAGTCCTCAGCACACTTTTCATCCATGATTTGTGTTACTGCCTTTGCAAGCATTTATACTTCTGACATGCACAGCACTTCATGACAATGCGTTCTACATGTTTATGACCTGTGTGGAGAAGTATGCTTCCTTTGTTCATTTCAAAGCTTCAGCTTATTTAACAGGAGAGTATAAAGCATAACCGCAGATCAATACAGCAGAGACACAGGGCCATAATGGAACCTCCTAAATACAACTGGGTAAAAATGAGGTAGAAACTTAGAATACGATTAAGTGATTCTTGTCTTTATAAATCCTATATTCTCTCCTAAATTAATATCCCTAAGGAAAACAGGATCGGAAAATAAATTGGAGCATGTTAAACACAAATGTATACCAGGTCAAATGTCTTTCTTGAGTGACCCTATTGACCTCCCACCTAAGTTAACAGCAAAAATCTGATAACAGGCAGCCCAGAACTCTAAAATTCTTGTCATTACTGATACTGTCCAGCCTTATTTGTAGCTGTAGTAGTAGAAAAATTTAAGTAAGTTCGCTGCAGATCGATGGGTAATTGACCTCTTTTCATTAGCTTATTATTGGAGGCAAATGCTAATAAAGCAAGCCTGCAAACCACATTGCTCATCAAAGGTCTATCAAGCCAAGGTTTGTGGTAGAGTACATAAGTGTTCCCTCTTGCRTACTCGAGTGTGAACTCCAAGACTGAACATGTGCACTAGGACTCTGGGCTGTTAAACCTCAAGACTTTTTTCTTGTGAGAAGTAAAGAGGATGCAGCAACAGCTCTTTCAGGTGATAAATCATGGTAGCTTGGACATTCGTTTGAAAACTGGAGGTTTACTGATTCAAGAAAGTTTGATTTCCTTTTTTTTAACTTGCTTAGAAAAAGGTATATTTTCAAAAGCCTAGGTGAAGTTATTAGAACATGGTGAAAGTGATTTGTGTATGGATAGAAAAGACATCTGCTTTCTAGTTTCGAAGAAAATAAGTGAGCTCTCTCTCCAGTCTACTGCTTAGAATCTTGTTTCCTTTAGAAATTTCTTTCACGAAATTGTTTGCTTGAGCTGTGAGCCTGAGTTAATAGTTTGTGTCTACTGATATTTTGAGCACCTGCTTTTTCAAAGCTATGAAAGGAACTGCATTTTACAGTCAAGCTGCTGCATTTTCCAGAGCTTGACAGTATCACAGGTCTCACCCCTTAAGCCTAAGCTTTTAAATTTGAATGTTCTAACTTTCTAATGGTGACAAAAGTAAGTAACAAACAAAGTCTTGCAACAGAAGCACTAAGTTACCCATTCCTTGGTGTCTGCTCACCCAGGATCTTCACACACATCAACTCACTGATCTTTGGCTTTGTATTTTCCAGTAGCTGAGGCAGCATAATGGAGGATCTTACCTGTCAGCATTAGTAAAGAATAAAAGAATAGATAGTTATGTTTGCATATTTATCACAATTGTGATGATTTTCGAAGTGTAGCAATATTTATTAAAATACAGATTTACGTTACCAACTTTTTTCTGTTGGCACATTTCATTTATTACCCCAGGCACTTCAGGAAAAACTGTAGAAGTGCCAGTTTTTAAATTTTGTTGAGGTTCATATGAAGGCAAGTTATGGTTGCCTCTATAAAAGGAGAGGGACAGGAGGAAGAAAAACTTTAAAGGAGTTTGCAAACAAAAATACTTGTCTATCCTTTCCTTTTCTCTTCTATGTTGGATCTTTGTTTAATCCCTAAACACCTAGCATATACAATAATGGTTATTATACAAACATGTGCTACTTTAAGTGTAAATGACAACATTCATAAACTTAAAACTAAGAGGTTCTCGTGTTTAAAGACAATGTGATATTCCTGTCACATGCTAAGTACATCTAACATACTGTCTGTGACATCTGAATATAGAGGGAGATTAGAAGAAAGGTTTCCTTACACTTATCAAAAGAATCTGAAATCTTGATTTTTTTTAATACATTTTTATTAGTATTTTTGCTGTTACTGCTTGTTTTTCCTTATCTCATTGCAGTTTTTCTAGTAAATTGTTATCTCAACCCATAACCTCTGCATTTTTGTCCATTTCTCACCAGAGGGGATGGGGGGAAGGGAAGGAGCTACTTGGAGCTTAATTTCCAGCTGGTTTTAAACCACAACAGTTCTAAACTTAAGAGTTTTCTATTTTTTTAAAATAAAATTTTGTAGGAGAATATTGGTCCTGATGTTAACTAAAAAAAGAAAAAAAAGAAAAAAAAGAAAAAAAAGAAAAAAAGAAAAAAAAGAAAAAAAAGAAAAAAAAGAATATGACTGCCAAAAGCCTAAACCCCTTGTTTGAACAGGGTAATGAGAAAGTCTATTTTAATTATCCACTGATAATATTAGTTATCAATTGTAAAATACATTTCATCCACAAAGCATTCTATATTATGAGAGCTGATATTTGGAAGCTTGTACTAGTTAAATTCAGATTCTTAATAACGCACCTTTTAATAATGAGGATAAGTAACCAGTGGTAGAAATTAGGAACGTGGTATATTCTCAATCTTTAAATCAACACTGGGTGGCATTTAAAGAGATACGTTATGTCTTACACAGAAATGATAATATTGGTGCATAATTTGTCTGCTGTAAAGAAAGCTGTGATTATCAGAATATTTTCCTTTCGCTTTAGAATACTTAATCTAGAAATAATAATGTGTTGTTTAATCTCAATTCTTAATTAGGGTACTCGGCATGAGTTGTTGATCAGAAAGCCCAGGTCAGATAAGAATTTAATCAAATTCAAGTTAGAGTACTGTTTTCAGGTTTTAGGATTCTACTGCATCATCATTAAAGTCAATGACTGAAAATATTTTGATATAGTGAGGATCTTATTCACTGAAATATAATGATTAACATGCTTGCCTACTAATTTGAAGTCATGTATTTAAATTTATTTTTAAAGTTTCCATGTTTCCATCCCCACCACACATACATAAGAAAGAGTAATTTTTGCTTCTAGTGCGTATGGCTGCTTCATTTTTAAGGACTTAATAAAATCAATTCAACAGATGATCCAAACCCAGGATCTTTTTTTGTGATCTATCAGCTGAAGGAAAATGAGAACCAGTGGCATAGGAATCTTAAATCCACAACATGTGATTTCAAATATGTGGCACACAGCCACTGAATAGCTCTTTGCAAAGAATATTTCTACTTTCAGAGAGAACAAGAGAATACTTGACTTTTTGCAAACTTGACTCAGGACATCTGTGGTGGCTGTGTAACAGGCAGCACTGGSAACCTTTCAAGAAGCATTTCCAAACCACTGCGTTTATTTGTTATTGATCGTGTCATAAGAGCAGATGGGATACATGGACAAATAGGCTGGGTTTGATTATGCCGAAGACAATATAGGTGTGAAACTTATCTAAAGCTGAATAAGTCCTCTGGGTGTTCACCTTTTGCTCCACTTTCAGGTGTACTAGGCAGTTTGCCTGATGTCCACCTCTGGGTAGACATGGAAACCTGACCTTCAGACTTCTCTTTATGACTATGTAGATGCAGTTGCTGTGTTCTAAAGGAATAGGTGCAATAGAGAGATGACCACAATCTAATAGAAAGCTGGACTGTTGCAGAGTAAAATGAGTATGATCATTGAAAAATTCCAGAGTGAATTGGAGAAATTCCATCAGTTTGAGTAAGTCCTGAAACAAAACTCGTCTTTGAATTTCTCCAGACATGATGGTTCTGCACACCATTTTCATGACCTTGCACAGAAACAGTGTAATTCCACCCTGCTTCACTGTGGACAAAGAACAGTTTATCTACTGAATATAAATTCTCTTTTCTGCTTGAAAATTATCTGTGGCTATGTCACACTTTTGTGTTCCAGTTTAATATGTGCACAAACTTATTCAGTCCCAAGTAATGTGAACGCAATTAAAGTGAGTTTTCTATATTCATCAGTTAGACTTGATCAGTTCATTTATTGGAAAGTTAATATGGATGGCTGGAATAATTTAATAATCTGACCAGTGATCTGAAGGAAAGATTCTGGATGTAAATGGGTTACAAATTTCATTTCTAATACCAGTCAATTTCCTTATGATTAAGAAATTCTGTTGGTGCGAAGAAAGCAGAAGGGAGCTTTAGGTGCATTGCAAGCCAAGCAAGTCAAAGTCCCTTATCTGTTTGTTCATTTGCTAATCTGCTCCTGCCCCTGTTGATCTACAAACATGCACACATGAATACAGGAATTGATACAAAGTAGGACAAAGATGCACTGCAGAGTGAGTTTATGGTCAAGACACTTTTGATCTTGACTATTCCTTATGAGAGATTTGTACTTTTCAGGCTTTCATTACGAAAGGCAAAACAGTATAATGCTTACTATGTTGATCAAAGACATATTGTCATTAGAATTATATTAATAACTAAATGAATTCTGCTGCTTTTCTAATTACATCATTCAAGGAGGTAGGGATGCAAATTTGTCAAATATTTAGGTTAAGTGTACTTAAAATTGATAGTGAATTCTCCTTCCTTTTTCTTAGCACTTTATGATGCTCCTTATTGCCAGCTAAATATGTAGTCCATACTAATAATGGCACTTTGTCTACCCGCTAGTTAAAATTCTACTGCTACTGGACCTTTCTCTAGGGAGGATGCTATTCAACAAAACCTGAAGCTACCTCATGTTAAGGAGATAATTCTACTCAATCTATCCACTTCGGTTCCCTCAATAAAAATGACAATATCCTAATAAGTAACACTTGAGARTAGAAATTGAAATAATCACTTATGAATTTATCCACAGCTGACAGCTTTATTAATCTCTGTAGCTGTTGTCATTTGATAAAGAACAACATACAATAAAAATTCTTCAAATTACCTAATTAGGCATTCTGCAGCAGAAGCTCTGCTATTATAACAACCAGTAATCAGGTAAAAGACCAAAACAATAACATTTGTCTTGGAAAGGAACAGCTCTTTGAGATTCTTCCTCATTTATGATGATCTCACTACAATCAAGGAAAGCATAATGATTCATAGTCAATGGCAATATTCTGGCATGTAGCTATTATTGATAACAGATGAAAAAGAATCCTTATGTTTGACAGGAAATCCCTCTTCCAAAAATACCCCAGAGCACATTTGTTATGGCATGTACAGAAATATATTCTAGAACCTGAAAACAGTTTTCATCAGGAGATCAGGATTTGGAGGGGTTAGTTTACTTATAGATCAACAAGACTTTCTTCTTTCCTTTCTTTCAAAGGARAGACCTAACTAATTTCAGTACAGCTGACTCCAGTGGAAAGTCTTTCAATGAAATTCCTTCCAAACATTAATAATGCCTGAATCAGTAATGTATTTTTTTTAATGGCGATGGTTTTTATGAGGTCGTTGGTAGACATCATAGTATGAGCTAGTTGCCAAATGTTAGCAAAATAGGACTTTGGTCCTTTGAAAAACTGTGACTAAAAATGTTTACTTCCTTCAACTGATAGTAAATGGAGCCTAGCCTAAGCAGCTAACATTGCAAACACCTGATGTTAAGTGTGATACCTCCAAAATGTGTTATACCTCTGTGYGTATTAGTGGTATATATAACTTTATCTCATTGTCAGAGTCACAGATACTATAGTCCTTCAATTAATAATTAAATACTGTGGGAATGAAATAAAATCACTACGAAGTTTTGAAACTTCCGTAAATCTACTTTCTCATAATGGCTCTTTAGTCTTGTCTTTGCTTACATACATGGTCTCTGCTTTTCTTATTAAACTACCTTTATCTCAAACACTGAGCTTTTAAATCTTATTTTCTCTTGTCCTCTTGAGGAAGGGGAGTGAGAGACAGATAGTTGGGGGTTTCTGGCAGAACACCAGACTCAACCCACCACAAAATCAAAAGCTCCATGAGGGGAGATCAGCGGATATTTTCTGTCTGGACTTCAGTCAGGCCTTCGACACTGTCTTCCACAAGATCTTCATCGAGAAGCTGTCCATATCCGGGCAGCAGGAGCAGACGGTGAGGTGGATTGAAAACTGGCTAAGCCCTGAGGGTGGAGATCAGCAGCACAAAATCTAGATGGAGACCAGTGAGCAGAAGTGTTCCCCAGGGATCAACACTGAGCCCAGTCCGGTTTAACAACTCCATTAATGATCTGGATGGTGGGACAGTGTATCCTCAGCAAGTTTACTGATGGCACCACACTGGGAGGAGTGGCTGATTCACCTGCAGATCATGCTCCCATAGAGAGGGACCTCAACAGACTGGAGAAACGGACTGGGCTGAAATGTCATGAAATTCAGCAAGGGAAAGTGCAACGTCCTTTACGTGGGGAGTAACAAACCCATGCACCAATAGGTGTTGGTGACCAGCAAACTGGAAACATCTTGGCAGAGAAGGACCTGGGGCCCTGCTGGACATGTGTTTGAAGATGAGCCAGAAGCGTACCCTTGCTGAAAAGAAAGATAACGGTATCCTGAGCTGCATGAGGAGGAATTTTGCCTTTTGCTGAGGGAAATTATTCCGCCCCTTTATTCGGAGCTGGTGAGGCCACACCCAGAGTATTGTGTCCAGTTCTGGGCTCTGCAGTACAAGAGAGATATGGACATACTGGAGCTATTCCCATATGTCCAGGCCACAAAGGTAATTAAGGGCGCATCTCTCCTGTGAGAAAGGCTGAGAGAGCTGGGACTGTTTCATATAGAGAAGAGAAGGCTCAGGATGAATCCTATTCATGTATGTAAATTTCTGAAAGGAGGGTATAAAGAAAGCAGAGCCAAGCTCTTGTCGGTGCTGCCAATGACAGTACCAGAGGCAATGAGCTCCAACTATTCTATTCTATTCTATTCTATTCTATTCTATTCTATTCTATTCTATTCTATTCTATTCTGTTCTGTTCTGTTCTGTTCTGTTCTGTTCTGTTCTGTTCTGTTCCGTTCCGTTCCGTTCCGTTCCGTTCCGTTCCGTTCCGTTCCGTTCTGAAACACAAGAGGTACCATCTGAACATCAAGAAACAATTTTTCACTGTGATTGAAAATTTTTCACTGTGAGCTGTTTGTTTGTCTTCGAGGTGTGGTCAAATAATTTCTTTCCCCATGGGTGTAATTAAAGAATTTGGTAAAGAACAATGTAAGAAGGGCTAGAGATTCACTTATTTGGTTGGTTGGTTGTTTGTGTATATCAAAGTTCAAATGGTTAATTAATTAATATCTGTGTCTGTTTGATGTTTGAATACTCATTAGTCTTTCTCACGAGAAGTCCTTGGTTCTGTCTTTGTTCTCATTGATCTCATTAGATCCCTTTAGGCAGAAGACAAACTGAACTGCTAGAACGTCTGGATTAATAGGATAGATATGTTTTTTGTTCTCTAAACAAATAATTTTCAGATATAAGATATTTCTTCATTCTCCTTGAAATACTTTGTTCACTCTTCTTATGTGACAATGCTACAAACAACTACTACAGCATCAAGCTGAAATGATACAATTCAGATTTTTTTCTCCAAACATAAAAATGTTTCATTTTAGTGTAATATTCAGGACAAGTGGTTTGTGTTGATATTTTAGTATTTTGTATTGAATTGTATTGATATTTATTTGTTTATTTCCTTATTAATTGTAGTGCTGTGAATATTTCCCTTTTTGTTTTTAATTTTGGTTAGACATTTTGGCAGTTTCCTCTGTGCCATAACATAGTAAACTGGGATATTGATCAGTAGACTACTCTTTGCATGTATGCAGACTTTTTAAAAAGAAGGTTTTCTTCTTTTTGGAGTATACTGTGTTCCTCTGTTTGCTTTAGCTCTCTTTCTTCTCTGAAAGTGTGGATGATAAACATATCTCTTTGGTTCTAAGTTCTTAATCTCTGCATAATATTAAAGCTTATCATAACAAAAAAATACTGAAGTTACTCTTTTCCAGGGCTCCCAGAGTATTCTCTGTTCATTCTGTGAAAAAATAACAGGTTTTATTCCAGATAGCAGATGATATTAATACCCCATACAGGTGTGGAAGAAGAGATAATTTATATTATTTATACAATAATAACGTGAGAATTTTAACTTTTCCATCTTGGCTACTAAATACATTTACAGACATGAGTAATAYCATAGAGTTAGAAATGAATAAAAAAAAAATTCATAAGCAGGTTATTTGTCTGCTTATAATGGATTTTGATAAGAGAAGTGGATAAAAAATGATATTTGTAATAATAAATGATAATAATAATATATACAATAATATGATATTCATAGTAATAATAAATGATATTAATAATAATAATAATAAAAAGTAYCTGACACAGGGTTCCTCATGACTAACTCAATTAATACATGCTTAATGGAAAACCAAAGATAATAAACCACATTACCAATACATAAGATCATGGTTTTGCTTTGGGAGAGGCACCTGAAACCACATTTTTTGGGACTTGGTAGTGTTTAAAGCTTTCAAAACCCTAATTTTTGCACATTCAGATGTATTTTATACTTTCTGAATTGTTCTGGACAAAATTTAGTGGACCTTTTTTTACTTACTTGCCTAGATTTCGTTAGAACTGAAAAAAMCATGATATTCTCTCAATAGTTGAGCTTCAATTTGCTGTGTCTGAAAAGATGAACTCTGCTTTGAAGATCTTCTGTGAGGTATTGACTTTAAAGGTCTTCTGTTAAATGCTGACTTTCTTCATTCAGGAAATATGTCCGAGAAGCAAACTCTGCCTTAACTATACATACCTATTGACCATGTATTTTCATTAGCTATGCAGCTGTGCAAAATTCTTAGCAGTTTGAGAAATCCCTTTATATTCTCTACTGCTGCTAGTTTTTTGAGTCTAAAATAATGAAATGTTGAGTAGAAAGATTGGAGTGGTTTGGTGTTTTTTTTTGGTGTGTGTGTGAAAACAGCCTTTGGCAACATTGAAAACAATACAAAAAAGAAGATCTAGGGAGAGATAAAAATCTTAATTTTTTTTTAATATTTTTTGTACAGTAAAATGAGTACAAATGACAGTAGTAAAGCCTGCAAAGGTGATCTTTAGTTACAATTACATTACAATGCAATACATAAGTATAATTTAAAAACAAATGAAAAGACCAAGATGTTATATAAAATTGACTCTTATTTTTCATGATTTTTTCTTCCTTTTTGATAATTCCACCTCTCCAAAGTTCTGTCTTTTTAAACCCTTAATCTAAGAAAGTGTGTACCTGAAGTAGTTCTTATCCAATATAACACAGAACAAATGAGAAATGTAAAATAAACTAATTATTACTTTAGAAAGTGTTTGTTATTTGTTATTTATGCAGTGAAAATGGATTTAGACCTGACTTTCTGAAGGCTACTATTACTGTAATTCATTGGTAATGTTTTGGAGCCAAAACTGGTAATTCTTTCCTTTTTTTTTGTTTTGTTTCTAAATCTGTTTCCACACGTGTTCATGTGTTTATCTCTGATATAACTCTGTACCTCTACTTCAAGCTTAGTTTAGTTAAAATCTGAAATGTATTGGATGATTGATTGGCTTGCTGGACTTAAGTATACCATGAAAATTGGCATGACCTGACCTTGTAATGTTCTATCTCTCTGACCTATCATAGCAATTTGAATGAGACCCCCATTTTAATAGCCATTTATACTGTTCCCAAATGCCAAGCCTAGTCAGCTTGGCTACGGCCTTTACAATTATGAGTTGAATTGCTTCCTTCTGCTGAGGAATGGCTTTTACACTATGCTATAACCTGATATAGATTTTTCTGTATTTCCTTGCTTTTCAGAGCAAGAGTGAGAAAAACACACATCAATTATAACTTTATTCTTCTCCTATCCCTCCTCCTCCCATCCTTACACTTTATGGTTTGATTGTTATGCTGTTGGTGTCTGGGCTGGTAGCAAAGTTAGAGGTTTCAGATTCTGCTTCTCCCTTTCTTGTGCACAGCACTAACACGGAGCTTCTTCAGTGTCTTCCAGAATGGTTTTATACCAAAATGAACAGCAAGCTGGGAAGCATTTCTTTTGCTTTTGGAGGTATTGAGAGAGGATATTGAACATAAATTTTAATTCTGATTCCTTTCTATCAAGAAATTCTACCTAGAATTTCAGCTATAAGAAGGCTGAAAARAATAATACTGCCTATAACAAGTATTTGTTCTAGAAATATATCCTCTTTACAGTGTCTTTCTACCAGATACATCCATTTTGGTAGCCTCTGTGAGAAGAGACTGGAGCTGCCCCTTTGCTGGACACAACCAATTCCATCTGGCTTGAACGAACCCGATGCAGGGCACAGCTGAGCTTATCACCAATGATAGTGGTGCCTCTGGGAAAATGTATTTAAGCAAAGGCAGAAAACACCACATGGGCAGAGGAAGACGGAACAAAAATAGTGAGAAAAAGCAGAGGGAACACAAAAGTCAAAGGAGAAGGCCGTACTCCATGGGAGGATAGGTGTTCCTTGTGGCCTGTGGGTAACCTGCGCCAGAGTATGTTTATCCTGATAGTCCAGCTATGTTCTTTATGAGAAAATACCAATATGAACCAACCTGACGTGTTTTACTACTCACATATGTTTAATGACCATGATTGAAAACTATGAGAGAGAACAGAAATYTCGTGGGATACGAAAGGAACAAATTGTAAAAAGTGAGTAGTGAAAAGTCTGACAGTTCCCAGTTCTCAGAGCAACAAAAGTAACAGAGTGAAATGGTAGTTCTTGTTGTATCATACAATCATTATCAGCTCTATGTGGGTGCTGTGTCATGCTCCAGGAAGCTGGATCCCCTTCTGAATATTCAAGACATCCTGAGACAGTGTCCACACAACAGATCCTGTTTGTACTGGGTGAATTAGTTAATCAGCAGGAGATGCCTTGTGCACAGAGCTAACTAAGAAGAAACTCGACTGCCAGGTTTTCTGAAGAAAACTTTCTTGAAAATTCTCCCACTATTGTGTTAGAATTATTATGTCTTTGTGTTACTGACCTTCTAGGTGTCCACATACTGTGTCCTCTGACTTGTGTTTGAGCTTACTCCTGGAAATAAAGCTGATTATTTGTACCAGATCTGAGTTAGGATAAGTCAAATTTTGACCTCTGCTGAAATAATGCATGCATTTGAGTGTTTCCTATTTACCACTCCGCTGTGGTACAATACTTTGTTTATTTCTCTCCAGGTCACATTAGAATGAAATGTGCTGTCATCACAAGGTATGAACTGCATCATAAAATGCCACATGTTGGCCCTATCAATAATAGATGGAACTCCACGATTTCAGCAAGGTGTCCTTGCTCAGACCAGAGTTGGTGCCTTGAAATATTAAGAAAAATTGTCTCATAAAAAATTAAATTAAAAGGCAAAACAATAAATTACAAATAAAATTCCAAATTCAAATTCATATGAAAGAGTTCCGGTAAGCCTCTTTGTAATACCTCTGAACCCAATTTCTTGAAAAATTCAAGAAATATGACTAAGAGGAAGCTAGAAGATACTAAATTTTTGTTTCTACAGTAAAACTGATTTCAGTACAGGGGTGTATATGTAAGTAGAGATGTGAAAGTAAAGATGTTTAAGACTTCCTAACAAAAAAAGACAGCAGGTGGGAGGTATTTGAAATTAGAAGGCTATTACTAAGTTTCAGGCTAAGATTACAGTTGCAGATGTAGGAATAAAAATAAGTTACTGGTAGTAAAAAAAATCTAAATAATGCAATTTAATTAAAATAGTTGATTATCCCATAGAATAATATTATTGGAAAAATCTGGAAGTTATTTAAAAAACCTATCACTGCTTTCAAAACATTTAAGAAAAACCTGAAGCTGCAAAGCCTTTTCTGCAGAGATCCTGTGGGTAATGATGACAGATGCCCTGTTTTCAAGGGTTGTGACTTTCATGCATGCCAAACCAAATTTAGTTTGGTTAACATAAAATCAAATTAAAGGAGATAATAAACCATGTGTAGAAGTGGATCTTGATGGCAGACTGTGATTGCTGGCTTACAAACCAATACTCAAAAGTTTATTGTAGCTCCAGTAATTCTCCAGGAAGGATAGCCAGCTAAATGTTTAGGCTATTAACCTGCATGTATAAAGTGCAAATGCTTTAGTAGAAGTCCTTTTCTAACACTTCAGGATTGTACATAGGTGGCACAAGTTTACAAGATGTAAGGAAGAGACTATTTTTGAGAATGTTGGCATGGGCTTTCTTGGCAAGCGTCAGGGAGTAGGAAAGGAGCTGAAATGAAGTAGTCACAATTCATTTAATCACAGGACCACTTTCTGGTGTAACATAATCCAATAAAATGTGGTATGACTCCACTACTGTCAATTAAGAAATTAGTGCAAAGGTTCCACATGAACATGGGTAAATACTTTTATTAATAAACTGAATTAAATATGATAATGAGAATGCCTCCTCTGCTTCTAACAGTATGATTTGTTGATCCAGATCCAAGGACAAACTTTATAGAAACATACACTACAGGATTTCTACATAGAAATCAGCAGTATTTTATGAAGCATCAGAGATCACATTTTATACTCATACTGTATAAAAATGAACACTCTGGACAAGTTAATGAATGAGTGATTAAAGACACTAATAGAGTAACCAAGCATAGTAATATATTAACAGTACTTTTCTTGACCTCTTAGATGTAGAAAAAAAGTTTTATTTAATAGAAAAAGTGAGTTTATTACCAGAAATGTTAAGATTTAAAGGGATGTCATCAGTCTTGCTTTATAATCAACCATCAAATATTTACGTCTTGACACTTATATAAAGTGTTCTGTTAATGCAAAAGTTTACACTAGAAAAAATACAATTGGAACACAGTTTTTGAAAGTACGTAACTTCTTAAGTACATTATAAAAGTAACGAAACTGTCAGCCTTGTATTGCAGTTTTTTATTGTACAATCCATTGTATAATTTGTTAAATTATAAGAGAAATATATGAGCAATGATTACAAATATCAAACTTGATTAAAGTAGGAAGTTCATATTATGTCACCCAAACCTAGTAAGTGAAAAAAAATATAGACTTTAGGTGTCCTAGTTTCTATGGATTTATGTTATATTTTTCTAGATTTTTCTTATATGGTTTTTACTGTAGAGTTCAATGTTTGTTCCCAAGAAAACAGGAGCTATTACTTTTTTACTGATTTGTGTCTGCCTATGAGTGATGAGTGTTTGCATCTCTATGTCTGGCTTTAAATGTGGAGAGATATGAAAAAAGTCTTTCAATTAACTGACTGAACAACCCTAATGCAAGGTTTCTCTTTGGTTCCTTCAGTAAGATGAACCTATTTTTCAGGAGAAAAATAACTTCTTTTTGATCACTGTTTGAGTTGGTGCCAGACCAAAAATCCTCACGTTACACGGCAGATGCATTATACAAGTGTTGTCAGTGAGATAACTCAGTAGTAAGTGTTCACYATCAAGACTGAGGAGCCACAATATCACTTTTACAAATGTAGGCATCATCCAATATTTTGTACTCATTTTATATCATAATGGAATAATTTTGTCCTGTTCTTGTCCCCCACAGGTAAGTCACTCTCTACCAAAATCTTTGAAATAAATAAAAAAAAAAACCCAACCAAAAACCCCAAAACCTACCAACTGAGAAAAACCCCTGAATTTTTATGTTTTTCAGCACTTATGACAAGGAGTCTGTTAACCTTCCTTAAAACTCAGCCAATACTTACCTGACCCATCTTAGTTATTCATAGCTAGTAAAATTGTTATACCTGAGGAAAGTGAAAAAAATCTATATTTTCAGGTGAATAGAACTGTTTACATTCACTAAGTGTCATTCAATACGTATGCATGAGAAAGGGACTCCATTTTTTTTGTAATGCAGATTGCAAGCCTGACTTTGTTCCTTTATGGAGCACAATAAAGTAACTCTTCCCTAAAGACTAATTGAAATTAAGCACAGCCAATGAGTTTGGCTTTCATTATCCTCACCTTTATCCTCTTGATGCAGACTATTTCTTCTGTCCCACACCAGAGGATAAGTGTACCAATGGAAAAACAGTCGCTGTTACTTTCCAAAGGGAAAAATACTGCCGCATCATCAGTCAGTTGCTTCAAAACATATGGTGGTAGCCAGAACCAGGTGATCTTCCCTACAGGAGGTACTTTCGCTGAAATACCCTTGCTCCCAAACCTGGCCTGACTTAAGAGTACCATCTTGGATACATTTACCTTCCGTGTTTGAGATGGGTATATACAGGAAACAGAAAAATTCAAATTTGAATAACTTAGAGTAATTTTAAAAACGCCAATATGAATTTGAAGTCTAAACCACAGTTTCTGATGTCAATTGAAAGCCTGCTATAGAGATGTATACACACACACAAATTCCTTTTTATTGCAGTCAGCTTTGAATGTGACCTTTACACCACAGAGGTGAATATTTCTCAATGTAAAAACTTCAGCAAGTTTAAAATAAATAAAATATTTTCACAGAAAGTATTTTCTATGAACTGCAATTATCAAAAGGTTTCCTCTGACTTGCTATATAATGAATTGTCCTTTCTCAAAACACAAGTGAAATTTAACTGAATCACGGACTATATTAGACATAAATGATTTATTTTTCCCTTGTGATCTTAAAGCAGGGCCCATACCCTAAGATTGCTTTTATACAGTATTAAGACTTTTCCTTTCTTAAAAATAAATAAGTTTCTAGGAATGCTGATTTCTCAGCTACATTATATAAATGTAAGATTTTCTCTTTTATTGTCAATAAATATGTTTCTTTAAATGTTATTGTTTAGGCCATATGCATATATCTTCCTGGCTAGCAGTTTTTGTCATAGCATACTTATAATTATTTTGGAAAATATCAATGCTATATGCAACGGCTGAAGGCTTCTTTCTCTTGAAATGTCTGCATTTCACAGCAGCTCATAAATTTTAGAAACACAGATTTAATGCTGAATAAGTTTTATTTGAACCCCATCTTTTTCTCCTTCCTCTCCCCCTCCAATTCTAATGAATTTGCACTTTCAGGACATATGCTTCTAAAATGGTATACACCTTCAAGTCCTGAAAAAGTCAATGCCAGTCTTTGCAGGTCATTTTAACTTCTCTCTGAATTAGAGCACATGTCAGTGCCAAAGTGAAGTCTTAACCCAAATAACAAACAGCAATGGCAACATGTGCTTGATGAAATTTACTTTAGTCTCCTTGCTATTCTGTAGAAGGGCCAGTTACCCATAGAATGTGAAACAGTTCAGTATGGAAGGGCAACACAAGGTTTGCTTTCCACCACTTCATGGTGGAATACACGTTACAGTTCTAGCTGCCAGAAATTGTAGTTTCTTAAAAACAAGCAAGGTTAATACTGTGGTTGTTTTTAGGGATCTATAGCTTCCTTTGCTGATTAAGAAATGGCTCTAAAAAATCTCTGGTACTGCAGGCTATAAGGCCTCATCCAGTGAGTTGCCAAGCATCTTCCATTGCTGCTGAATTCATTATCATTTAGGAGTGTTGAACATGTCCTTGACTGCACTTGCGGCCACGAATCACCTGGAAAAAGTCTTTCTGAGTGGTCAACAACTTGCCTTGATTTATCAGAACTGTTTGGACACCCTGCTAATCTTATTTAACACACATTGAAAAGATACAGACTTTTGTGAGTTGCTCAAGATTTCTCATTTTTATGTTATCCAACCTGTGTTCATTCATCTTGTTAAGCATTACATATCAGTAAGCAAACTTCTTAATTCCGAGGTCTTTATTATTTCCTATATTAATCTCTATTTTATTCGTCCTTTCCTCATATCTTTTGTTGTAATTTTATGTTGTCTGTATCACATCAAACCATTTTCCTATCTTTTTTTTCTTCCTTGTTCCACGTTTATTAAAATATTCTTCCTTGTTCCTTTATTCATTAAAAAATGAAGTTTTGTATCCTTTTTGTGGGTTCTGAGTTTTSTATTTCCCCAGCCTTTTACCTACTTGCTTCATTTTTTTCTTCTTTCTTCTGCTCTATATATTTATCACATCCTCTTTGCTGCTGACATGCCCACAGACTATCCTGCATTTGCTCGTCTAAGCCATGTTCTCATGCAGCTTATCTCTTTCTGCCACTCTCAGCCTAAAGACTCTTACCTTCCTGCCATTGCCTTCTTTTTTTTTGCACACACTCTGAGATTCAGTCCAGTAGCTCCTTACGTGCAAAGATAAGCTACGAAATTGTTGCTAAAAGTATAAAAAGAAAAGAAAAAAAAAACCCCAAAGAGCTCACTTTTTGACAGATTTTGCATCATCTGAGTTCCAATCCTGTGCATTGTTGCTATTAGTACCCTTTTCTGAACAGTAAAAAAGGACAATGTTGGAAGCATTATAGACACTTCAGCAAACACTGAAAAACAAAGGACTAACTAGAGTCAAATGAGAAATGTGAGCTATCTTTATTAAGCATTTGCATAGTTTTATGGCACAAGTGAACTAATTAGATAATGGAAATATGGCAAATCTTATCCATATGGAACTCCCCAAAGTGATAGAAATTGTGTTACCCGAGGGAGTGACCAGCAAAGGTGGAGAGGACAAATAGAACAAAAAGGTGGGAAAAAAATCGGCTGGAGTGGGAACTGGAATAGTACAATGCCTTGTTTATGACAACAAATAGAAATTGATGTMTAAGTCATCTTTTGAATATAGTATTGATATTAAACAATCAGAATGTGAAAAGGAGTGCACCAGTTTGATGCAGCTATCAAAAACCCCAAATGCAGTCTTTGGTGTATTTCAAATATTCCAAGGAATATTTCCTATTATATGTAAGGAAGAATTTACAGAAGGAGATAGACACACCCTACCAAACTGCTGTACACAAATCTGATCAGCCAAGTTGAGGAAAGATTAATTAAAGGATAGAAACTGCAGATAGCTTGGCCAATGCAGCTGAAAGCATCTCTCTTATTAGAATATGCTAAAAGGGCTTGTTTTGCTAAATCTTCAGCGAAGGCTGAAATAAAACATGATGACTCTTTTCCCACAAGAATTTTAAGGTCCATATGTCTGGACAATGTGAGGAGAGAGAAATAAAAGAGCCACGCTTGTGTGAAAACAAATTACACATACTAATCAAGAATAAATATATGGTAGAAGTATTCGTATGTTTTAATTACCACTGTAAAAAGAAGTAGAACGCCTTAGAAGCAATTAATTTTAAGATAAAGTTTGCTATATTTCCGCACAGGCTTTTGTAATATGATAGGGGACAGTATTTGCTGACCTGAGACGTCCTGTCCAATTCAATATCCTCACAGGTTTTGTAAGCTAATGGAATACTGATTCTTTACCCTAAAACTGTAGATTTATCTTTTCTTACTGCAGATTAGAGCCATGATAGATTAGCTCCAACTTCTAATCCAGTTTGTATTGCATCACCAATTTTATTGAGGCAAAAACTGAAGTCTGAACTTAACTCTGAACATGGTCTGTTGTTCAAAGTGCATTATACCTTAAATAAAATGTCCATTGTGTTTTAGGAACAAAGTAGAACATTTCTGCTGGCCTGTATAAGCAGCTTGTTTTGACATTTACTCAAATCTTGCCTTCTGCATAAAACAGTCAAGGCAGAAAAGTAACATCAGAACAGTTTAGTCCCCAAGTCAAAGAGTTTTGCTTGATCTTTTTCTGTCTCTACAGAGACACCAAATCCCACCATCCTCAGGAAATCCAGTGATGGAAGCATTACATACCTCTAAAATCCATTGCTCAGCTATCTTTTGTTATAGTTGCAACCATATAAACAAAATGCTAATGGAATGCAATATAACTCTATGCTGAAACACTCAAGGATAAACRGTTGTATATTCTTAAACATTTAAATAGCCTTAATTCTTCTTTATAAATTCCTACATTCTGGGAACTTTGGTAAGTCACTGAGGATCCCCAAAACCTGCAAATGAAAAATAAAGACGTGTAATTTTTTTCAGTGGTTACAATTTTGTTTTGACAAACAGCAAATTCAAAGTAGAAATTACTGRTCAGCTGCACAATATAAGAGAGTTCTCAAATTTGAGAGGGACTGCCCAATAGAATGAATCTCTCCGTGAATGAAAATATAAATACAGTGAATATATGAATACTCATAATCACTGAAAAAAAATTCAGAGAAATTACTCTTTTTAAGAATAACATTCTGATTTAATAATATAATTTTTACTGTATTTGGTTTGAGTTGAAAATATTTCTGTTTGTAGTTCTGAAAAGGGATGTTTCTTAATACAGTAAATTCATACAGCACTGTGAGTAGGAATGGAAGYATTCTTTTTGTAAAGGAAGGAAAACATATATGTGCCATTTCAAGGGGATATTTTCTTGCACTGCATCATTTCTTATCCAGATTTGGATTCTGTGGGAGGACCTATTTGGACCATTTGCCCGGCTACTCTGCTCTAGAGGTAACACAGTTAACATTCTATAAGTGAAATGTGCTGGTCCTTTTTGCTTGAGATTCAGTGTCAGGGAGTTGTTGTATGAAATCTTTCTGAAGATTTCAATTGAAGACAAGTAAAATACGTGGTAAGCCATATAAGCACCTCATAGAACACTAGAACATACATTATTTACATCATGTATTTGAGTAAAAAGAATTTGTTAGGACTCTTTTGTGTACTGAACTCTCTGCAGTTCCTGTCTGGACATAGTATTCCCTTTTTCAAAACCAGTTACTATTTCTGTCTCTTTTTTAATCTTGTAGGGGTGTGTCTTCTGCTAAGGTGACCTGATTTGCATCCTTCCTATAAATTGCAGTCAGGAAGCAACATCTCAAAGAGAATAGGGAATGGCATTTTATCACCTCTGGAGTTGTGTGTTGTAAGGTCAAGGCTGAAGTGCGCCAAAGGGAAAACGTATTTGCTGCTTGCACTTTGTTTTCTTCGTGGCTATGTAAAAGGACTTTGGTCTCCAAAGATATAATTATAGAAATTTACACAGACAGTACATCTGTGCACATGGAACTGGTGCAGTGAAAAAAAAAGCTACAAAAAGGACAAGGCAAACTTTGGGATTTTTGTCTCATTTCTCCAAGGCTGGGTAAGAAATTTGGGTCCTGTATACCTTTTAGTTCTGTCAACCAAATTGGAATTTGGAAGAATAGGCAGCACTGTAGTTAAAAACCATTTGTCAAAAGGTGCATTTATAACTGAAGCTTAAGCCATAGAGGTCAATAGTTGATCTCTATCAAAAGGCAGCAAAATAGAATTCACAGCCTTCGGCTGAAATGCTAATCCTTCCCTTTTTTAATTTCCTAGAGCTTCCTCATTCTGTGTAATAGCTTAAAACAATAACAAAGTTTTTAAAATCAACACTATAACAGTTTAGCAAGCTAAGAACTTTTTTCTAACTGTCTAAAATATTAAATGAAGAAAACTTCATGGAGACATGTGACTTCCACATCTGAAAACTTACTAAATCAAAAAAGAAACAGCACTTATGTACATTCACATCATTGTAATAAATGTACAACAAATTAAAAGAGAAAACAGCTCATTAAAAAACATGCAGATGACATTTTAAATGCTTTGAACAATAATATGATTCCTGGACTTTTAGCAACATGAAGACAATTGGTTATCTACTGTATAATAACAAATGCTGAAATGCCATATTCATTTCTGTACACTTCACCGTGATAAAACATTCAGAACAAAGACTTCCAGCTAAGAAAAAACAAATCCTCTCAGTGGAGAGAAGATACAGCCTTTTACGCCACAATTAGTATTATCTTTAAGAGGCAAAAAACATTACAAAGTATCTGCCTTTGATATATGATCCATCCTGCATTTTAAATAACTCCTGCTTGTTATTTACTGAGTCTAGTCTGCTGATGAGAAATATAATTATGCAAAGAACTAGCAAAATTAGCTACAACTATCTGCTTTTGTAATGTTCTCTACAATGGTAAAACATATATTTGTGGAAAAAATTAGTTAACTGAAAAGCGTCCCAGTCCTTGAAACATCAGCATTAACAAAATTGGCAATAAAAATTAGAACCATTCTACACTTTTCAAAAGCTGGGTGCCCTGCTTTTTTTGTATAGGTGAGAGACCTGTAACAGCTGTCTAGTGCTGAAGTAATTTAAATAAATAAATAAAAAACACTGGATAAGTTAAAATAGATCCTATTCATACTGAATATGCTCTCTGGATCACTCAATTATAGTGTCCTGCCTGCATCAGCAGAGAGTACCAGTTGCAAGAAATGCTATAGACAATTACAGAAAAATGTGCTTAGAAGGACATTCTCTTTGTATCACATTTAATTAGTCACTGGCTTATGCCCTGAGGTATAAAGGCTTGAATTCCAATTATTTTCTCCAACTTAATATTCACGGTTGTGATTATTCTCAGTCTTCATATCAAATTGAATCTTTCTAGTATTTTACCAAGTTAATATGCATCTTCAGCCATCTGCCTTGTGTTGACTATTAACTTTTGATAATGAGTAGCATTGCTGAATTATGCACATTGTAACAAAGCATTTTCATTTATTGCATTTAGATATGGTTTTAGTTGGACTGAACATCCCCTTTTCTTATACTAAGAAATTACATGGGCAAAAATAACCTTACTTTTGTACCTTTGTGACATTCCTTCTAATTATTTTGTACCCGTGTCTGAATGCAGTAGATTTTAACTTTTCTACTATTTAAGCCTTTACATCAGATAGTCAGTTTCACTATTTGTGTCTTACCTTTTTCATGTCTGTCACATTTTTTCTGAAATCCTAATATTAAAACTGAATTTTTTTACAGGTGGATATTCTCTGATTTTTTTTTGTGGTGTTATAATATTTTAAAGATTAAACGTTGTCCCATCTTTTTATTTCCCAGCTTTTTGTTTTTGTCACTGGTAGGGGCTGATGAATCCTGAAAGAGCCAAGACTGCTGCATCTCTGTTCCCCCTGATCCAACCAGAAGTGATGCTGAGCATGTTTTCCCAATGACTGACGTTCACACGTACACATAGCACACGTACACATGTACAGATGACTGGCCACGCAGGTCAACCCAGACAGAAAACACTAAGCACTCACACAAACATTCAACAACACTAAAAGCCTCATCCTGTCGCTGTAGAGTCCAAAACGACATGAAGCATACACACACACAGGCAGTTGTAGGTATGGTGGAAAGAATTTATTTAATAAATCAGAAGGCCTTTTTATACTATTTTCCAGTGTACATGTCGGAAGTTAATTGGCTGCAGCTTAACAATAATATAACACTATTGGTCATCTATTCCAGGCCTGTTTACAGAACTACTGATTGCCTATTATTAAAACACATACCAACTAAGAAAAACTCCCTAGCCCAGGTGCAGTTTTATCTTTCTGTTGTTTATGCTCTAGCTTCTACAGTTTCATAGTTTCACACGGGTACAGACTAAGCTTCTCATGGGTATAGACCAAGTTACTCACGGGCCTAACTAACTTCTTAGAGATATACAGGAATTGCATCTACATCTATGTCCAGAAGACTGATTGACAGGTCATCTTCCYCAACATCATCCTGGTCCCCTCTCTGGCTAGTTAGAGTAACGGTTTGTTATCAGGAAATATAAGCATATATATGTACAATGTGTATATACAACATACACAGTGACTACCCTGTAGGTGTTTCCCTGGATCCTTGCTCTTCTCGGTTGTCTCACTCTCAGATGCAAACACTCATGTACAAATGAATCCCGGTAGATTCCCCAAGCCCCAGTGTCCTCAGCAGTTCTCCTGAACAAACCCTGGTCCTGCTAATGCTGAATTCCTGCTGTCTCCCTGTGAGTGACACACTCACCTTCCTGGCTCCCCCAGGTCACTTCTCTACACTCTGGATATTTGCGGATGATCACACTCCGCTGCACACACCCTGCTGTGCTCCAGATGCTGGCACCGCAAACACACAAGCCCCGTGATGGGTGATTCCACTCCAGCCCCGGCACTCAGACCTACACACACACAGGCACCAGCAGAAAGAGCCCCTTCACTCAGGACAACAGTTAGAAAGGAAGTTTAATGAGAACACAGGGCAGACCACTGATCTAGTGCAGGGCGTAGGTGGGTGTGCTGATGCAGGCTAGCCTGTTTTACACCTTTATCTTTCTGTATTCCTGTACTTGCTCATGCCAAAACCACTCAGATCCCTCTCTTTCTCCACCTTTTGTTAGTCTCTGAAACATCTCATAATAAGTCCTGTACAATCTCAAAATGCTTTTCCCTGCCATCCCATACTGCGTGAGAGCACCTCTCCCTGGCTCATGGGTGCACCTGATGGCCCATGGGGCTGAAGTTTTCCTGGGACAGTCCCAGGGGAAGGCAGGGCAGGTTTCTCTGCCTGGGATATTGGGGTACCYCCCTGCCTTTGTGCCCCTGTGCTCTTTTAAGCTTGTGGGAATGGACTTGCAGATGGTGCAGGGTGTTTGGGTTCCCCCACCCTTCCCTTTGTATGCATGGAGATGAGCTTTAAATTGCGTAACCAACTAATCACTACTTCACATGGAACTCTGCTTTCATGGAGCTGTCAGCAATGATACTGAAGTGTCTTTCTTAAGTTCTTTCCATTATTTACAACACATCAGTAAGCATAAATAAAGTAATTAAATTCTGAAAATCTACCAGTCAGAAATGGAGTTATTAATGCATATAGATAGAGTTAGACACAGATTCAAAACTGCTCTAATAATCAAGACATCTGATAAATCATCCACCAGATGTATTAGTTTTTGCAGTGTATATTTTAGCTCAGTTTAATTTGTATTAATGTGCATTAGACATCTATGCTTTAGTTCTGCTGCAATACATAGACATTTTATCTCTAGATATTTAAAATAAAATACAGCCTCAGTACATCTCCTCTAAACTAGGTAACAGTATCAAACAAGTTTCCCACATTTTATTTTGCATTAATATGACAGTAATTCCCTGATGCAATTTCTTCTCAAAAATTTATATTTCTTTCAGGTAAATTTTATATTTGTCATTTATTATTTTTTGAGGGTTTAAAAAAATATTTTGAACATGTAAAGCAGTAATTGACCTTATTTCACAAGACTTCAGTGGGCCAGGTCAGCTTCTTTAACTGGCAATCATATACCCTTTGGTAATAAAAATTATGTTGGGAAGTTTGGAACAACTGTATGTACATGAAAATGAGTGAAAACAGGCATGGAATTAATGAAAAAAAAATCCTTTGTTTATACCCCAAGCACACACTGAAAGACAGATGCTTGTTGCACTTAATCTACTGCAGGTATCCAATATCACAGTGAACAGTCTAGGTTTTTTGGGGTTGATGGTTAGTGCTGTCATAGCTGACTAGTTTCATAAAATGATGGGATTGTCAGAGTCTAAATTTAATTTTCCAAGATCTTCAGACAGAATAGCTGTAAGATTGTGAAAAGAAATAGAAAACCCTATTCATAGGCTGTGAAAGTTTCATTTCTTTTGTGAAAGTAGAGATTATTTTCAGGGGAAAAAAAGATTTTCAGTGTTAGCCTGGAATGTGGTTTTTCCTTTCTTTTAAATACTTTTAAATACTTCCTGTAATTAATCAGTTAGTACATTATGTTCCAATTTTACTCTTGATCATGGCTTGTGCTCAAAATCAGCCTGAGAGATTCCACTTGAAGTTGCTGTTATTGGTTAAAAGATTGGGTTACCACTACGCAATATTATTTTTAAATAACCATTTTTCCAGTCCAAGGACTTGCACTTGCAATACAACATAGTGTCTACAATAGGCATTTTACTTCTTATTTCTATTTGTTTATTTGTAGTCAATAGTTAGCTCTTTTCTTGACAAATATAGTAAAATTGTAGTGTCAACAATCTTTATATTGGACGTTCTTTAAAGACCATAAAACATTCTTCTGGAAAACTCTTAGGTAGAAAATTGCATTTAGCAGCATAAGGAAAGCTTTTGGAGTGGACAACAATAGATTGTCCAATTTGCTCTTTTAAATGTAGTTTTTTAAAATGTCTTTTTCCTAGACTCTATTTATTAGAGAGATGTAGTACTTTCTTGATTTCAGAACCAGGCAATTATCAACATTTTTATCAAGAGAAACTGTCATATGTTCTCCTAAATCTCCTCCCTATTCCATGACAAATTTAGTCCCCTTAAAAAAATTGTCAGTCTTGTATGGTTCAAAAAGAAGCAAAAATGTGGCTTTTGTCTTGTTCTCTTGTCTGTCATGAGTTTTAAACAGGTGGTTGTTTGCCTTTGTCATCACTTGCTACAAAATATACCTCAGAATGATTTTGTAACAGATGGTTTCATTGAAGTATGTGACTTACTTTTCTAGTTACTGCTATGTAAGTTGTGATGGAGGTAGAAGGGTTCTATACAAGAGTTTAAAATTCCTCAAGCTGAAACATTCAAATGTCATCCACATATGAAAAATGACTGAAAACAATGATGTGAACAAATTCATTAGCATATTCAGTGACAGGTTTTTGGATCTATATATTTATTTTCTTTGCCGAACATGTTCTAAAAAGKAATATAGCGAAACAGACAACACGCAAGCCCATCTCACATGATTCTTAGACTTCCTAACATTATCTGTTGTTCTGTTAAAAGAGGTTTGTTTGCTCAGGCTTAGACGATATTATTTGTACAGTTACTGTCAAAGCAAATAAGCTGGAAGAGATACACTGTCTGAAGAGTACTCGAGTATGCATCTCATCTTTTTCTTTTGCTTTGAAACAGTCGTACATACCAAATGTGCTTATTTCCTGTGCTCTGATTTGTCAGATGGTGTTTATTCATCAGGAAAGATGAAAGAAATGAAATAAAAACTAGAAAGATATGCTAACAGATTAATGGGGATAATGATGATGACACCAGCAAAGAACAAAGATTATTCTGTGATGTTACACTTTTATTTTATTCTAATTTTTTTACTAAGATCTGTGTTTTTAGAACTGAATTCCATGGAAAGTGTTCAGTTGCTCTTACTGGGAGAAAAGTGAGCCCTGAGCTGCTCAGAACAATGCCTTTGTGGTAAAGAGTTAGTGATATTTTTTATCCATTTCATTTTGGAACTGGCTAGAGTTTAAGGAACAAAGAGAAAAGTGTTTTATAATACAAAATACAGTGACAAATTGGGAAGGGGTGTTTTCAGCAGTTCAATAAGACACATCTTAAGATGGAGCGAGAAGTCTGAGGTCTGCTTAGATGTCTGGCAGGAACAACTTTGTGCACTTTTCTGGAAAGAGCAAGAATTATTCAATAGGAATCTTACAAGAGTAAGCAGAAGTGGAGTGTCTGAAGAACTAAAGCTTGGTCTGAGAGTGATGTCTGAGGTGGGAGAGTACAATAGAAAAAGAATGAGAAAAAAAGAGAAATGAGGGTATAGCTATTAAAGACTGAACAGGTATTAACTACAAGGGAAGCAAATTAAAAGATAGTAGAAAACAGACGAAAACATGATGGAATGGAACAAAAAAAATGCAATTAAAAATGCAGGAGCAAAATTCTACTGAGGTATGTGACAGTGGACATCCTGAGATGTTTCGCAGCAACATGGGTCAAGGATGCAGTCTGCTTTGTGTCAGACTGCACTGTATAAACGGGTTGGAGAAAATCTCAGGTGCAATGCAGCAGCTTCTCTTCTGCCTCACGTGCCAGGCCATGACCGACATAGGGAGTCCAGACCAGGAAGGCAGCCACAGCCTTCGCATGGCAGTGTGAGACATGAGTGCCATGACAGGAGAATGTGGAGCAWGGATTAGTGGGTGAATTTAATGCTCTGGACCCGGGTATGTGTGAATGCTTTCATTGCTATATTCCTATCTCATAAAAGAAATTGTGTGGCATGTTAAAGATGCTCATACTTAGAATTTAAGATAACCGTTCAGTAGGACACCGTGAATGATGAGTTATATATCAGATCCTTTCATAAGTCAGAGTACCAGACAATGCCTCCACTGCCTGACTTCTGGCACTGAACCTGGTGAGAAAGGCTATGGATATTCCATTGCTGTGTTCTCCAGATGGGTGGCTAAAACTAAACTGCCTATTGGAACACTGGAGGTCTTGGGAGAGTGCCTGTTGACACAAGTAATATAGAGGCTGTAGGCTGTTTACTCGGGCAGGTCTCTGATCCCAAGTTCATTCCAAGCTACAGCATGAACAATGGCTATTGCATCATGGTGCTACCACACATCAGACTCAGAAGCCTGCCTAGAAATTCTGGCAGCAATATTAATGTGCTGGTTGTAATTTTTATATCTTTCTTTTCAAGTACACTCGACTTTATTTCACCCTGAATTGTAACTGCAAGTATTTGCAGGGAAGACAGACACTGTCAGGGAAGAAAATGATATTGAACCTCAAGGGAGCACAATGAAACTGAGACACAGTGTGGGAAGAATCTGACCAGACTAGAGGGAGCAGGCAGTCTGCGAGAAAGTGCTCCAAGAGCCCAGGCTGTCACTCTATTAATACCTCAGAGAAACCTAGACCAATGCTTCATTTCTCAGCAGTTTTGCTCTGACAACTCTCTTCTTGACTCAGAAAGGCTGGTGCTACTGGAAATCCTTTGCATTAAACTAAACCTGCCTCTACTTTGCAGGTAAAAAACATGAAAAACACAGAGCATATTGAAATAAAAACACTTTTTTAAAGATGTGTTCTTAGCTCCTTTAAAGGCTGGGAATTTTACCCAATAACAGATGTTGAGGGGTCTGAGAGCACCTCTGCCCCTGGGGTTGGCCTCTAGAGCCCAGAGCCAGGTAAGCATAGTTGGTGAAGGGGGAGAGGCTCCAGGTGCTGTGTGGCAGCCATGTTGGTTGGCCCAGTGGGGACACTCCCAGCTGTGGCTCTTGGCTGGGCCCGACTGGACCGCAGCTCCGGCCACCCCCCAGCCACATGCCCTGATGTGGGCTGGCATCCTGGCCTGACCTCAGCCAGTGCCCTTCCCCAGGAAGGTGCCCAGGGCTAGGGCTGTCCCTGTGCCCCAGTTGCCTGGCTCCTGGCTGAATGGGCAATGCCAGGCTGGTATTTCAGGAGCCTGCAAATGTGGGCAGCTGCTGTCACTGCCCCATCGCTGCCTGTTGTGACAGTGTGGTGCCCTGAACAGCAGCTTTGCAAATGGCCAGTTACACACCTCAGAAAGCCCCAAGGCAGCAGCTTTGGGGAGAGAAGGCCTCATGCCGCACTGCCCCTCAGCATATGTGCTGTTTAGGAAGCTGTCCTGGATTCATTGGGTGAATAGTTCTTTCTTTTTTACTTTCTGTGACCAGAAAGGCACTTTTCAGAATTAAAATTTAAATTTTAGAACTCCCCTGGGAGGAACCATCTTTAATAACATCTTATCCAGAGGGATTTTTTTTCCCTCTATCCAAATATTGCTAAAGTTTAAACTTCTTTGAGCACAGGCAAAGCAGAGAGTTAGGGGAGCACTTCATTTTTTAATAGAWGATATACACTGTTGCTGTGTTTGCTGTATGGTGTCCTTCAGAAATTTCCATGCTGCTGGGAAGGGTTTAATTCTCTTACGTATCTCTTCTGGTTGCAGACTAGACTCTCTTTCTGCTCTGAAGTAAAGCGCAGTGGTAAAGTGGTAAAGCATTGTTGGGTCTTCGTTGGTCCCATTTTGATGTTGAAACTACATATGTATTCACATCAGTTTTGGACAGTGGTACTGCTATAAGATTTTGTAAGCTTTGCCCTGCAAGATTTTAACTACATTTTGCACATTACTCACTAACAAGATTATTGAATCTTTCAGTTGTTCTTGTAATTCTTTGGGGAAATACCATGCTAGTTTGAATCCCCCGAGGTTGAAAAGAAACTGAATTTAACAACTCCAGAGTATTCTAACAATCAAGCTGCTGGGTAAAGATGTGTAGCCATTCCCTCCCGATGAAATGAAATGAATGATCATTATTGCATCCTTTTGAAAGAAGAAGAATGTGAACATTTCTTCCAGGAAAGGATTGTGGATGGAATGTACCTGGGAAAAAGATACTTTTGTGAAGCCCAGACCCAGCCTCTAAAGTGTGAAAGGTAACAGCATTTCCTATGCACTTGTGTGTTCATTGCTTCCTCACAGATTGCTCTAAGTGGTTTCTTGCTCATTACACTAACCAACAGCCACTTCAAATAGCCATTCCTACTCTTTTTAGGACACGGAATAGGGATTTTAATATGGGCATTGAGCTCTGGATTCTGGGTTCTTTGAAGAGACACAGACACCTAAAAATCAGGCACTTTTTCATACAAATTTTAAAAGAAAAATCTTAGAGTGTTTAGCTTTAAACTCCACTTTAGCCAAGAAGTAATTGAAGGATATTGTTGTTCCCAAGGCAAACATTACCCAGCTTCATTAAGAATATTTTAGACAAGTTTTCACACTCAGATATTTTAATTCATGGAATGTAACTGCTATCAGAATAATGGCAGTAAGTATTTTTTAACTTTACCTTCTGGAATGTTGTTATGTATTTGGCATTGCTAATGGCAACAGTTAAAGAAAAAATGGCATTTGAGCATCTCAGAAATTCATAACAGGCCATATAAACTGGCTGTCATTTCCTGTCAAAGATTCAGTCATATTTCAGGAAAATCTAGATCATCAACAACAAAGGGAAGGTTTAGGCTGGACATATAGGAAATATTTCTTTACTGAAAGGGTGATCAAACACAGGAACAGGCTTCCTAGAGAGGTGGTTAATGCCTCAAGCCTGTCAGTGTTCAAGGGTCATTTGGACAATGCCCTTAACAATGTGCTTTAACTTTTGGTCAGGCTTGAGTGGTCAAGCAGTTGGACTAGATGATCATTGTAGGTCCTTTTCAAGTGAAATATTCTATTCTATTCTATTCTATTCACCTAAAAGCAACAAGACTCTTTTTCCTACACCCTGTATTCCTGACTGTGAAATACAGAATTAAAATATGAAGGGAATTTCTGACATTAAAGAGTCTGACAGAAAGAGGATGTGATTTAAAACCTTCTGAAACATGTTCTCATTAATAGGTCCCTGAAGTTATTTACTGTAGTTTATTGTACACCAAATTTTGGATAAGGCTATGACTGAGGATAGAATCTGCAATAAAAAGTTTAATGGCTTTTGGATTTCAGGGAGTGCAGCAGAGCAATATATACTTACTCTCATACTGTTTTTCTTCAGTGACTTATTTCAGTCCAATCAACAACATAAAAATTCACACCTGTCGCAATCTATTTGTGCCTTTGTTTATTGATATCTTCCTCTTTTCCAATCCTCTTGTTTTTATATTTTCATCTAAGCAAAAGTTTTTTGGAAGCCGTTATTGGATACAGTGCTCTGAACTGTGAAATAAAATTTTATCTTCATTTGGTTTATGCTGCAGTATTTGTTTACTTCGAATTCAAGAGCCTTTTCCACAATATTCTAAAATCTATAAAAATGCAATGTTTCGTTTAATTCAAAATGTATTAATGTCTTTTGTTTCAAAGATCAGCACAGAAATTTGTAATTAACTGGGTACATTTCTTTGCAACTGAAGTAATCCACGCTCTGTCTAAATAACAACAGCTCTGCTATCAAATACTGTGCTCTCAAATACTTTTCAAAGAGTGAAGGGTAGACTCCCCTGCACTCTTTATATATAATAATCTGAAGCATTCTCAGCCTGTAAATAAAGTAGTGCTTGAAATGGAAAGAAACAGAACAGAACATTTACTATGTATTATCCCTTTAGGAACACTCAAAATGAGATGCAGAGAATTTGAAGGAACTGCTCCAAACCAAGCATCACAATTACGACTGGAAAGCATACTCTCTACCTCTTCAGTGCTTGGTACGCAGACTTCTTGTGTCAGGAGAGGTAAATCCCCGCTCTTGCCTTCTGGTTATGAAGCACTTCGTAAGACATCAGATCCCTCTGAAATGACTACCCAGGTGTGGCAGTTTGACCCGGTGTGGAAAAAATCTGATTGGTTAAAACAGGTGATGGACAGTTGTTTTGGCCACTTGATATTCAGGAAATGCCTCTATGGAAGAAATGTTTTAAAAACCACCCCAGAAGGGGTGTTCACTTGTTCCCCTGCCAGCACCCATGGCARGAAGGCCCCCAGGGCCCGGGACCCACGGGCCGGGGGCCTGGCCCAGCTGCGGCCTGGCCCAGCCCCCACCGGCCCGCTCCGTTTGGACCCGAGAGGTACTCAGACTAGTTGAGATAAGCCGAGAGGACCCGAGAGGAACTCAGACTAGCTGAGATAAGCCGAGAGGACCTGAGAGGAGCCGAGCTGAAGCCAAGCAGAAGCCAAAAGGAGCCGAGATTGTGAGAGAGAACTGTCCTCCTTTTCCTCTCGGAGATGGATGTGGTGAGATCAAAGGGTGACCTTACTGAGATAAGGCAGATTCCATGAGTTAGCTAATTAGGCAGTTAATAAAACTGCTGCAAACAGGCTGTAAGCTGCGGCCAGCACAAATAGCTGGGCTCGGGAGGGGAGAGACTGCCCACCTTTCACTGATAGAGACGCAGCTGTATGATTTAAGGGGGAGAAAAGCAGCTGAATATTATCTGATGGGAACATGTGAACTTAACAAATTCTTCTGCAGGCATTTTCTGCAAATATTAACCTCTTTTCCAAGCCAGAGAGAAAGGAAGGCAAGTCAGTCAAAGGGACTGATATGGCGACCAGCAGCCTAATGGAAGCGAAACAGGAAATACCAGAGGAGAAGCCATCTTATCACTGGGACTGACCCCCCTTTCTGTAAGCTATGGGTGATCTGTAATAGAACCAAACTAAGTTCCTCTGTAATTCACCAAATACAAGCATGAGGGTATCTGGAATTCACAGCCTGAGAATAAGAACACTTTATGTTGTGAGCAGATGAAATTGCAGCCTTTGGAGATTATGAATGAGAGAGAGAGGGAAACTGTATTTGTGCCTTTTAGGCTGGGATGACTTATCCTTTAAAGCTTAACCCCATCGGAGTTTTCTTGTGACCAACAAACCGCCGAGTGATTTGTGGGAGACAGGATTCACCACTGCAAAATCTGGGCGGGATGTGGTGTTTTCCTGAAGGTTTGGAACCACGCTGAAGACACTCTGTAGTGAGTTATCTTCCGTGGGATGAACCGCACTGCACAACAGAAACAATTCTTTATCCCCTAAAGTGGCAATAAGAACTCTTAATCAAAAGATCAGAATCTCATGTTTTATGTCCTTTGCATGATCAGTGAGAAAGATTGGGATGTATTGGGAGGAGAATGGTATTTGTATATTATGCCTTAATATTTTTATTATTATTATTCTTTTTATTCTTAGTAGTAGTAAATAAAACTATTTAATCATTTCTCAAACTTGCAGCCTTGTTTTTGCCATCTCGTATCCTGTGAAGAATATAATCATGGGAGTCTGGGGCCTTCCCTCAGGCTCTAACCATGACACCAGGGAAGAAGTTGCTCTGCTAATAATTTGAGTTTTGTTTCAGCAAGACTAGCCTTTGAATAAGGTCAGTCATGGAATCATAGAATGGTTTCAGTTTGAAAGGACCTTAAAAATTACCTGGTTCCAACCTCCACATCTATATTTGTATTAAGGAGGATTCCCTGTCTGACCGTTCATCAGACTGACTCTGGCAGTCACACCCGCACTCCCCGAGCTGGGACCCAGGACTCTTCGCAGCTCCACCCCCACAATCACACAGTCACACCAGGTCTCCCTAACCGGCTCAAACCCAGGTTTCCTATAGGAGAGTGTCACATATTCTGATCCTTAAGTAATTTAATCCCTGTGCAACAACAAAATAACATCTCAAACTGGGTCCAGGGAGGGATCCCCAAAGAAGGGAAACCCTGGGCTTTTATACCCTCACAGTCAAAGAGTGTGAAAGTCTGGAGTCCTTGGCTCCTGCCATGTCTCTGGGTGTCCGGTCACCTGGATGGGCCACAGGTCCCCATGCCCGGGGAGCCTTTGTCGTGCAAAGGGTCGGCATTTCATGGCCTCCTGCCTCGGGCTCCCCCACCCAGAGCTCGACCTGCAGCTGGCACTGCAGCTTGTTTGAATCCTGGTTTCTTTGGTCTGTTATTATTATGCTGCCCAAAAGCATACTCCGTTTCAGGAGTTGTCTCTTACAGTACTGTGCTGTTGCTTTTAATCCTCTTTCTATGACTTGCTGTTAAAATCCATTCTCCTTGCAGGAGGGAGAAGTGCTTTCAGTGAGATTCTCAACACAGCACATGGTCTCCTGTGCACAGAGGTCTGGGGAATCTGGGACCCCACATCAACAAGTCAATTAGCAGAGCTGCTCCACTGAGGCTATGGCATTTCTAACGGATTTAATGTTCTTTATGCCCTTAGTTTATTAATAATATTCTCCTTTCTGACTTCTCTCAAATGAACTGTCCTTTTGTAGCTTGTCTTATGGTAACTTGAACCAGCAAAGTCTTTCAACTGATGCAATAGCTTGATAGCACCTACAGTATAGTCCTYTATCAAGAAGTGAACATGCTAACACCAGGAAAGCCCTAGAAGAAAGGAAATGTAACACTTGAGCCTTTCAAGGAATTCAGGCCATCCAAATGGCCTGATCTCTGATTATCTCCGAATATCTCTGGAATGTTCATATGGTTCACTTAATTCTTGATGTTAAGGAGTTCCTGCAAAATAGATCAGTTCTCTAACACTATGAATTTTCTTCCAGTGGCTATAATATTTCAAAATTGTTTCTGTGTTCAAGAGCAATGGATTGTGAAAGGAAGAAAATGGAAGAGAGAATTTCCCAATAGCTGGCCCATGGCTAGAATTTACTTGTGCAGGAGGAAGAAATGTCTCTGAATGTCCCTATTTGTAGTGCTCGCTTGAATTCACTAAAGTACAAAGTCATACTACATATATGTAAAAATCAAAATAAAAAATACAAAATAACTGCAGTATGCAAAGTAAAATAGACTGGGTACACTTTTAAATATCAGTTAAGAAATGAAGAGTATTCTGTCCCAGTAATGCTCACTTTATGATTAAGCAAAGGTGAAATAGGTGGTGCAAATGTAGAAAATTGACAGTAATGGATTTGCATGTTTTCCAATCCAATGTCTGAAATATAATTGCATCTGGAATTTCCTTCACTGTAGCAGTGTAAGGGTGTCACCAAATTCTGTGATCAGTGTGTAATAAGAATTTCCATTCCCATAAGCATAGATTAAAATTTTACTGGAAAATATCTGGAATTTAATAATCCAGTGATGTAAATCTTGCACAGCACATGCAGGAAAAATGGCTGACAAAGAAGAGAGGGTATTTTGCCTGCAGAAAGGAATGACATGAGTAGCTGAGCTACTACCATCAAGACAGCTTTGAGCACAGTGAAAAGATACGAGAAAGGTATAATCAGAGAAAAGAACTATAATTTTCCAGAACAAGATGAGGATATTGAGAAAGAACGATTTAAAAAGACAAAGGAGCATTCCATCTCAGTGCCTGGTGTACATGTTTGTGCACAGACATTACCTCCTCAGGAGAGGGCTCCTCCTGCCAGATTGCTCCTGATGGGTGGGGAAGGGAAGGAACCAGCCTGTGACAGAGCAAACTTGCAGCCGCTGTGCCACCACATTGCAACTCTGGGCAATGCACACAGCCATTGCTTGTCTCCTCAGCCATTCCCACAGTTCCTTCCCTCAGGAGCAGGAAGATTCTCCCATCAGGTCAGCACAAGGTCTCATTTTCCCCTTCTTGGGCAGATTATCTAATCCTTGCATTTACTGCTAGGCTATAACCGTGATGAGACTCCTGGCCTTGGAAATACCATGTCTGATTCATCTTCCTACTGGCCACCTACTTACTCTCTTTTTCCCTCTGGCATCTTCCACGCTGCCTGAAAAGGTAGACACCCCTTGCTTACTGCAGTGTGAAAATATGTATAGTGATCATGATTTTAAGGAAGTCAGTGTGATTATGTAGAAGTGTCTTCTAGATTCTCCTTCAGAGTCATCCAAGAGTACCACTAAATTTACTAAGAGTCATCCTGTGATAAGATGGTTTGTTAGCTTGGTTCTGGTGCTTTTCTCTTAACAGGACTAACAAGGGGATTAAGATTGTCTTGTGGTTTTAGTAGACAGCAAAGGAACAGAAATACATTCACAATGACAGAACTTTTAGGATAGGCTGAAAATTTCCAACACTGACCCTGAATAACAGAATACTAGAATTATAAGGGAGTTAATGTTTATGGACAATATTATCAAATCTATACTATCTACCAAATCTACCTATCAAAGGCCCTTTGTGTTTATATAGTGATTCCTAATATAAATAAGGAGCTGTTGATAATAGCTAGCTACTCCTAATGCTATTGCAAAAGAYAGATGAAATATGAGGGAAAAAGTGCAACAACAGAGGTGTTCTGGGAATGATTTTAGACGGGAAAAAATAATTTTTCATACTGAGTTAATTTTCAGCTGACAAATTGCTGTAAATTTTCAGACAGCAAGTTAGTTATAGGACTCTGAAAATGCACATTAGGAAAAGCAGATAGAGTGGTCCTGTACAAGATCTTTTTTGGCTGTGAAAAGGGAGGAATGTGGACTGAAGGGGTAGAAGCTTGAATAAAATCAATCAAATTGCAACAGCCCATGAGCTTCTCCTGTAATACCTCATTCTACAAACATCCATTTCTCATCCTACTTAAAAAGCAGATTATATCTGTGACTGTAAGCTAATATTTTCCGTGAGTAAGGAAAAAATACCAAAGTGGTCTGCGATATGACTCTTAGAATGCAGGCAATTTTGAACAGTCTTTCCTGTTTGTCAGACTGTAACCAACGATTTCCATGTTCAAATTGTGACCTGTTTTCCTTTGACAATATTATATCTTTCTTCTCTCAAGGTTTGTTACTGTCATTCTTTTTTAATCCTTGTTGGAATGATTGTTATATAACATTCCAGTTTCTCAAGCTCTTTGTGTGTCAGCACAGCTAGTACTTCTGTCTTCAGGTTTTTTTCATGTTTGACAGAAAGAAAATATTCTTCATTAACTGTATTCCAATTCCTTATGAACATTTTTTTTTTTTTTTGCTTTTCTCCCTGTCGTAGCACCAAAATATTTTTCTGTCAAATTACATGACAAGGAATATCTAATTAAGTCTAGATGCTGGAGATAAAATTCAGCACTAGTGTGACTGCATAATGCTGTCATTTTTCACTCCTTGCTATGGTATAAGGATTAGATTGTTCTCTCTAAATGTAGCTAAATCTCAAAAATCYGTTGGAACAACTTGGCTAGAGACAATCCACTCCAGTATTTATTTAATGTTCACTGTGCTAAAAGGAGTTTTACAAACACAATCTTTGGGAGGCCCACATGAGTCAGACTGGTAAAAGGTGTATAGAATTGATCTGTCATAAAAATGAAACATCCAGTACTGTGTGCACAGTACACTGCAAATAGCTGACTCTCAAAAAACCCCATTAGGTCTTCAGTTGGCAGACTGTTCTTTATACAGCCATTCTTGTCTTTTCATATCTCACTACTTTTGCTTATTATGTGAATGACAGTGATTGAAATGGGAAAGCAGAAGCAGAAGTGCAATATGAAAAGCTTGAGTGATAATTTTTAAGAGAAAGGATATCAATATGCTGTATTCTGCCATATCTTCTCATATAGAACTAAGAACTGTCCTAACATTTTACGATGAGAGGCAGAGATTAGTTTCTGGTAGACCCAGCCCTCCGTTCTTTGCTGCCTCTTTCAGCCCCCCAACTATCACTCACCCCCAGAATATTCCCACCACTGTTCCACCTGGCCAATACTCACCATTTACCTGCAATATCCTTGAACCGTTATATATACAAATAAACCACATTTTCTTTCACTGAAATTTTCTCCTGAATCTAACCTACGTCTATCTTAAGCCTGGGGACTTTCATCTGCATACCCAGAATTGAAAGATGCTTTATCCTTCTGTGAAACCTTTCCTGCTGCACTACAATCTCTCTGACCTGCCTGTGTCAGACAGCCATCTATCTGGCTTTCCTAGAGGAGGCTGAAAATCTCTTCTTTCCCTCGGGTTACMCTCTCTGCTTAACTCATTGTCAGTGTATTTATTGCAAGGTCAGAAACAGCAGCAACAATCTGGAAAAGACTGCAACTTGCAGGACACTCAATATTCAGGTTCTCTGGGATTAACGAAGTGGAGTTCTACAGAAAACATCTCCTTGTCACAGTCTACATGTCTTGCAGAACTTCATGGAAGCACTGAAATATTCTGAGACTGTTCTGGTAAAATCACACCAAATCCATTGCTGGCACAGGTGATCTTTAAGGTTATTGTACATCAGTGACAATGCCTTGTGCTTGCAGTGCACCTTCACAGCAGGGCTATGAATAACACTGAGCCTCCCTTGCTCCTTGCGCTGGGCTCAATCCTTCCACTTAATTGCTGGTGAACATATCAAATGATCTAATTTTTTTCATCTGGTGAAGTAAATATGTTCAGCTGGTGGCTAAGAGTGCATTTATTTTTATGCCTTTTCTTGCCTTTTCTTCTCCCCACAATGCTCTTGAGGGGTATGCAAATGCGAAGTCTGGGGCATGATGCAAAGCAAATATTCCGTCATTAAATTAAAAAATATAGATGAGCAATCAAAATATGGGCGAATGTTATTCAAATTAAAATGTAGCCTTTAGATTTCTGCTCTTTTCTTATCAAGAAAGTAAAGGAATTAATTTTATTCTGCAACATGGCTATTTTTTTAAAAATTGGCCCAAATGATCTTTTAATATAATATGAATTCTACTGAATTTAATCATATAAGCTTTCCCATTTGGTTAGAAGGACATAGTCTCATGACCAGAATTATTTTAAGATGGCTGTTATTCTTCCAGAACTGCATGTTTAATGTCTTCTTTCACTGGTAAGAGAATACATTTTTTCTTGGTAATCACATTTTCTTAGCTCTTGTTCTGTTGCACTGTCGTGTCCCCTGAAATAAAAGCTGGGAGGATTGAGGAGCTGAAAGACCCTAGTAGAGGAAAAATGTACTGGTGGAATAGTTCTACATAGGTATGGTGAAATGAAGTTCCTCCTATCTGCTTTCTGAGATGCTATGGGAGGTTGGCTTGTCTGATTGGTCCATGGTTCTCTCCGCCCTCCCTCCTTAGCAATTGGTTGTGGTGGTTTCTCCCCACCTTCTTCCCTCCCCTAAGCCCTGTGGTGATTGGTTGCRGGCCCCACCGAGCGCGCGGGTTTAAAAACCCAGTATCTTCCTTGTTTTGCTCTCTTCGCCTCCTACTCCCTTCATAGCTGGATGGAATAATCTCCCTGGACTGTGGAACGTAGTGCGTAAGAGCCTTCCTGCCTCTTTATTTCTGGACTTGTGGCTGGGCTACGCCGGGTGTGAGTATTTTTCAGTGCTAACAACAGCACGGGCGATATCCCTCGTTGGTTTGGTGAATTTGCACCCCCAGAACTGCTCCTTCCCAAAGGAGATTTTGGGAATAAACCACGAAGGGAATTTGCCCAGGAGAAACTCCGCCTTTAAAGCCATTATTGCACAATATATATTCCAATGTTAGCTTAACACCTGACTGTATTTACCATAATTTCTTGGCTTTACTTAAAATCTTGTTTCCAAATATAACGTTTTCCTATCTCACTGCTAGTTCTGGTCAACTGTGAGCCTTGATTCCTCATTCACCCTCGCAAACAGTTATTCACGTGACCAGCTTCACTGGCACCTGTGTAGGGGCACACAAATTCCAAAATAGGGAATGTTTTTAGGGAATCATATTCTAAAAAGAGAAAGAAAATTTCGTTCTCTTCCAAACATGATTCCACATAGAATATAATTGAAAGGAAAGTGCTGAAGGTGAATAGCATTCTTAACTCATTGCACCCAAACCTGTTGTGCTCTCTGATTACTAAGACTTTGCATTATGTTGTGGCACTTGGACATTATTGAAATCACATTGCCACAGGAAGACAATTCCTTTTGGGATGTGGGAGATACTTTGAATTTGGTCTGGAATTAAACCAAAACCTATAACTAGTAAATATTATTATTACCTATTTTATCACTCTGGAAGTATTCTACACTGAAGGTTGCAGATGGGAATCCATCCATACATGAAAAAAACCCACCCCTGTTTGACCTATTTGCTTTTTTAAGGGAAATATGAAGAGTATTTCCTATAACCAGACTTTTCAGGGGTCATTTATAGACTTTCAGAGGAAAAGTTGAATTTTCTCCCTTGAATGAATAGGGAATCAGTGACTGCCATTTTTATCTTTTTGTCACTTTAGGTGCACATCAACCACTTTTCTCTTATTTGGTGTTAATTTTTGGTACCAAACTATAAGGGAACTGTTTTTCAAATAGTACATTTGTACTTCTAAATCACAACTCATACATGAATGTGAAGGGCATTTTTTTTTTTTGCCCATATTCCAAAAATGAGTATTCAGAGAGGTTATTCTGATTTCTTTTCTCCAGAATTGATTCATCAATTAAAGTTCATGTGCTTTCTTATTGATAGAGGTTCTGCTGTGATTGTTCTGGTTTTACTTTCCATTAGAGTGTATCTTGTTATCTAGCAGAAATTTTACTAAAAGCTTGACTTTGAGATTAGTTCAAGTGTGGTATTCATTGAACACATTTAATCTTCTAAATTATCTGACATTGATCTGCAGAAGGAGAAGCTTATGCCTTTTTCTGGAGATTTATTTATTTCATTTAAATTGATTATGACCCTCATCCTCTCATGCTGTTCACCACTTTTCCCTCCTACTTTAAGGGACAGTACATTATCTTGATAATTTTTGCATTATTAAGCTTCAAAATAAACTTTGCCATTGCAAAGCACGGCTTCTTGCTAGTATAAAAATATTTATATAAAACCTCATATAGAATAACTGTTTCTGTTCACAGACCAATATTTAGTTCTGTTTTCAAAAGGTGCCAACATATTTTTGAAAAATTATTTACCTATCATAAGCACCTTCACTTTGCACATGGGAAAAGTGTGTTTGCTTCTAGTCAAAAAGCACAAGGGGGCAGTTTGGTATAACAAACCAACATTAGTATAGTAACAGATAACAAAAAGTTCTCTTAGAAAAGTAGCTTTTCTGAATCTTCATATTAGGGTTGCATAGATGCAGAGATTACCCTTAGTACTCAGGGACTTCTGGTCCAGACTTAAACACAAAAACTATAATAACACAGAATGTATTTTAATATGGAATGGGCCTTTAGACAATGAAGTGAAAAGAGAGAAGAATGAGTTCATACCAGCTGGACATGTTGGAAGGAATTCTCTCAAACATGTTTTACCTTAATTCAAGAATTTACAAGCATCAGTTACCAGAATGGATGAGACTGTGTTTCAGTTAACAGTTTTAATGTGATAAGCATTAGTGCAGCCAGCTGCACCATAGCACTGGGATAGAGTTAAACTGGATTTGTTTATAATTTACCTTGTGTCCTGCATAGAGTCTAACCGAAGCTTTTGTGACATAGACTAAACTGCTGCACTGGAGGAGTATTATGAATAAGGGCTGTGTAAATAATGACTGGATGTGCCAGTTGAAACTTTCATCTTGCCATGAATACAATGCAAAAAGCTTCTCCTTTTCTGTGGAAAGCTCTTAACATTCTTTTTGTTGCAACTTCTAACTACTTTACTGCACTACAATATCATTTCCCATAACACCATTTAGCCAGGAGCAGTCCAGAATGATTCACAATTCAGTGAAAGCTTGCAGATAGCTTGCAGTGTGCCCTTGCTTTGAGTTGATTTCAAGTGTACAGGAAAGGTAAAACCTACAGGAAGGATGACTTGGTAAATTGAGATAGGAATTTTAACATAGCAAAGTATGTCCTCAGGCTTGTCCATCTCACCCTCCAGTGTGTTGGAAGAATTAAAGGAAGCAAGAATTCCCAGGAGGAGTTTGGACTGACTTGATCAACAGTCATTGCAGCATCTCCTGTTGCAGAACTTTAGGAGCAGGTGGCTATAGCACCACAGGAGAACCTACAGAACTTTTGTGCCCCCAGGCCAAGCTGGCTTCAGCTCTGTGRTCTCATTGTGAATGCTTCCACTGAACCAATCTGTACTACCAGCCACAGCTCAGAAGTTGTGGCAGAGGCACAGTTTGAAGCCTGAATTCTTCGTCTGCTTAGTGGGTGGTTCTTGCATGGTGGGAGGAGAAATCCTTAATTAACTTCAGGCACAACTCCGTGCAATCAAGCTAGAAGGTTGGCTAAAGGTGAAAAAAATTACARATACACTCTTTCCTATGATCCGAGAAATGGTCGCTGTGGTTGGATCACACYTGTGTAGCAGGAAGCTTCTCCTTTCTGCAGAGGGTGGCTTAAATGCATTGGGTTCTGTGTGASGCAATGAAGCTGGTGGTACACGAAGGTAGCTCTTTGTTTGAACCCATCACAGTGTGACTGCATTGTTCAAACTATTTCCTGCAGTTCCTTGTTATCTTTTAGAACTACTTAGAAAACACTTTTATAACCTAACCACGGGATTTTTATTGACTAGATTTTTCCCTGTGTTGATTATAGACTGCACAGATCACTGTACACATATACACAGGGGACCACTCCCATTCTTAAACCTTTATTATATCAAGTGTGACACTAGATTGAATCAAACCATGGTTCTCTCCTCGTGGTTCTACAGTCTCAGTTGCTGCCTGATGATTTAGTCAAAGATTCATTTAGTAGCAGTCTGTGCTGCACTGTCACTATTATTCATTTCTAAAGCTTTTAAAATAAACATTTAGATTGGCATTAAATCTAGATTAGATTAGAATATTCATCAGTAATATATAGGCATATGATTTCCATGCACTGTGAACTTCTGTCAAATTTAATGGCCATAGGGTCCTCCATCTCTTATATTTATTTCCTGATTAGTCTAATCAGATTTTCCAGTTGGAAAGTTGAACTCTCTCTGTATTATATCTTGCAAAACAGGCTAAGTATCTGTCAAATAAATGAATAAAATAAAACTAAAAAGAACATGATATCCAGGAGCAGCTGGTAATTGTTGTCAATTACAGGATACTTTCACTGCACTTGGATTATTTCATTTTATATGTAAGAATGGGAGGAATATTAAAAACGTTCAGTGTGGCAGTTTTTGCATTTATTTCAAAGCATAAAGTTTTCTTCAGATTTGCTACCACCTACTCACGGCTTATTCCCTATCTTACACTTGAGCAATTGTTATAAACCATTTCCATCTGTGATTTACTTTRTGTTTTCTATTGCAGGTGACAGTTAATGTATCTTGTGTGCTGCTATGAAATTAAAAAAAAATGGTCTGAAAATGATGAGAACAAACACTTGCAAAGATGGAGATAGGAAAAAAAAAGCTTTTATGTTTTCAAAATTCATGTGCTTTGAAAACATCTCAATCCACAATGTAATCAGTGTTAGGATGCTTAAAGTATCTTCTYTAAAAAAAAAAAAAAGGGACGTGAGGATAGGCTAACACTTAAGGACTTATATTTCTATGGTAAATTACTTCAGCTACAAAAGTGGTGTAGCATAGACATGAAGCAAAGATTTGGTATTATAGATTTCCACAGACTTTCTAAGCTTATTCTACATTTCACTCCAGACCTCTTCCAGCTGAAATCTACCGACATCAGAAGAGTTATATCATAAGAAAGCTGTTTCACCTAAGGTGAATAGCAGAACCTTAAACTAATAAAACGTGATCACCACTAGAAGGACAAAGATACAGCAAGCAAGGCTAGGGCAGGTAGTGTTAATTCAGAAGACATCTATAGACTAGAACTTTGCATCTGAAAGTGGTACAGATCAGGGGGTCATACACTCAGCTCAAAGAGGAGAAAATAGTGAACAACCATGCTATGCTTTGAAAAATCACATGATTTTTCTAAATTTAATGCCTACCATAAAACATGCAAGTCATTCTCATTTCTAAATGTGCTGTCTTTGAAAGAGGACGAAATATCTATGCAACTGTTTCACTTTCCAAATGTACACAGTTCGGTAATGTCAAGAATTATTTTTAACTGTCCCTCAGCTAGTTAATTAGATGCATTTTCTAGTGCAAAAGACATTTTTTGATTTCACTATGACAGCTTCAAATGTTCATAAAGGCATAGTTCGCTTATAGTCAGGTGTGTCAGTAATTGCTGTAGTTTGAATCAGTGATTGGTGAACAATAGGCTACAGAAGAAAAAACGCAGTGGCTGCCATTTGGACAGATAATGTATGGTGAGAACACAGTTTCAGATGGTGATGACATAGGAATTGTCTGGTGCACATGCAGATGCTGTGAGTGTACATAGGAATTATTAGTCTATAATGATCCACAGTATTTATTGCTTTTAGGTGTTTCCATGTTTAAGCACCTAGCTTAACTAAAATATTTTAAAAAATATTTTTGGTGAAAATTCCTTGACTCTGTACACCTTGAAGGGGCTTTTTAGAGTCCTTGAAAACTTTGTAGCTTGCAATGTGTTAACATGTATCATTTGCAGCCTTGCAAAACTCATGCTGTCCTTAAGTCACTTTGTTCTTCTTTCTTCTTTTATATGTTTATATATATTACAGATGATTTTAGATCATTATGTAGATTATTCCAGATAACTTTAACAAATGGCAATTTGTGGTTTAGTTCTGTTTTTTGAGGGAGACTGATTAAGCATTTTGTCAAGTCATATGTCAAAGGAAAGTCTAAAGAAAAGGCTGGTGAAGAAATAAAAGGACTATTCACATAATTCACTAGATATAAAGTGTCTTTTTGTCCTAGGACTTAATCCTACTAGATACTCCTGGGCAGTTCCCACAGACATTGAAAGGAATTTAGGGTGTTCAATATGTCACAATAGGTCCACWACGTCTAGCTTCTGCCCTACCCGTAAGTTTTCGGTGACATGCTGAGACTTACTATTTGCTTATCATTTCATCCCTTCCATCTCAAATTTTCAGCATTCCTCTAACTAAAGCCTCAGTCGTATTGTGATAGTCCCTCAGTTTGATGAATAACTCCATTTCTGCCAACCTGAACATGCAGTAATAAATAAAACTGCCCAAATAGCAGTTCATCTCTGGAGTGCAGAATGTTCTCCTGGTATTGCCCAGATGTCCTTCAAACAAGACAAAATTTGCTGTTCAACCTTCCATGTCTTGTATATACCATTATGTCTCCAGCAGGTTCTGCTCTCAGTGTTTCTTTTTAATACATTTTGTCGACATTCATACAAGAGAAGAATGACACAACTCTTTCCAGTAAGACTGAAAAGTACTGCCCTATATCTTATTTTATGATTTGGTAGGTAAAAATAATTTTGTAAAGAAGACATTAAAAAGCTGCGTTTATCCCAGTTTCTGTTCCATTTCATAACCATGTCAAAATGGGAAAAATATGCATTCTATAAATACAAACCTTTGTCTCTTTCCCTACCTTTATTCAGCACCTTTATGCTATTTATTTTGTAAGTGGCTTTTAAAAAGTGAGTTACTTTCTTTGGAGCTTTGGCCCCTTAAACCATAGCAATTTTTCTTTAATTTTGGAAGTGTTTATGTAGGAGGTGGAGTAAGGCTGCTTTCCCTGAGTATATTTCCTTCATTATTTAAAAATTATAGTAGAGAGTATTACACCTTTGAGATATCAAAAACCAGTAGGTCAGACATTGGAGTGACGAGGTGATGGTGCTCTAGCTGAGATGCTCTCCAGCCTGCAACTAAAGATCCATAAAACGCTGTAGAAAAGAGCTGGTTTAGATACCACATTTATACAGAGTTTTTTCAGATTGAAGGGAGCTTACAGGGCTTGTTGAAAAAAAGAAGCAAAACTAGGCCACAGCATCAGTTATTTACAACTTGCCATTAACAAAAATCCTTCATTTATTCAGTGTTATGGAAAACAAAGCATACACTGCACTTTGTTAACTTTGTCTCATGTAAATAAAATCCCTTGGCTGTGCTGCAGCCATGTCTATTTGCAGTACATTGTAAGACAATAGTTGTAAAGTGGTATCTTCTGGATAAGTAGTAACAAATGGCTTAGATTTCTTAGTCTCAGTTAGATTGGCATGTCTGTCTACATCACATTCTGTCATTATTTCCATTTTGCAGAAGCTTAGTATAAGTTCGAAGATTCAATGTTTACACCACTCTTGTGAAGGAGATGTTTGAATGACTGGCATATTTTGTGCAAATCACTAGAAAATTATGTCCTATCTTTATTAATGCCTTAAAGCTACAACACTGCAGATTAGCCACACATCTCTTTCATTTTTAATTCATGGACAAAATGAAGTATATTCGAAACATAAACCATAAAAATCACTGTACTTTAACAAGCCAGTGGTCCGCATAGTTTGGTGTCCTGTTTCCAACAACTATCTTTCTAGAGAGGAAGTGATAAGTGTAATCAAATTCAYATGTTGATTACTGTGAAGTAAAATGCTGTAGGATTTTTTCATAAAGTACATTAAGACAAGATTGGCTTACATTCTGAAGCACTGGACTTGAGATCTATATTTTTCAGGCCTATGGAATTCAGTTGAAAGGGTTGCCTTAGTGAATTTGGAAAGACCTCTTTAATCTCTTTCCATTGGTATCTCTTCCCTGCTAAGAAAGATGCAATTCTGCAAAGATATTTAGTTCAGTAGCTCTTACTGGTGGGAGCTGGGAACTTAAAAACCCCAACGACAGGAGAATTTATCTTCTAAACAACATTGCCTCCTGTCTCCCTAACGGACCATTCACCACAGAAAACCTGGACACACTTTTCAGTGTTTAGACAAAGCCAAATTCAACTGTGATATGGAGCAGGAAGGAGTCTTCAAGCCATAAGGACACGACTGTGTCATGTCAGGTGAAATGCAACCCTGCCCATGTCGTACTTAGGGAAGACTGCAAGTGCCTTAAGTAATGTTGGCAGAAATCCATTCCAGGAAAAAATTTCCAGTTTGGAAGGTCCAGTTTGAGTTTTCTGATCTATTCAAAATACCTGTAAACAATCCATCTTAGAGTAATGTTCTTTAGGAGTCGACAGCTGTAATAATTAGATTATATTCAGCATAGTGCTTAAAAATGCTTGATAATGCTTGATTGGATGCCTTTTTCTGAATTTCCCAGTTGTGAGCGATTAATTGTTCTCTAGGTTCTTATCGCATTAATTTAGTTAGGCCTTTTGAAGTCACAGGAAGAAGGTAYAAGAAAAGATCAAAAGACCTCTGAAAACATCAATGAATGTGTTTAGCACATCAAATTATGGTGCACAGTCTTGTTATTCTCTATTTAGCTTTAGAAATKCATCTGAAATGACTAGGAGTTTTCAGAGTGAGGAGTTTAATTTGAGATTTGAGACTAGGAGTCTCTCCCCACAGCTAAGAGAGAGAAGGAAAAGAGAAGATGAATCAGTCTACCTGTGCTGTGTATATATTTTAAATGTGAATCTCTTTCCACTGACCCAATGCCACTTCACTCTTAACTTAGACCCCTAAATCAATCAATCAAATTAGTTAGGGTAAATCTTCTTTCCTATACTTGGAATTTGCCAAACACCTCCCCTGTTACATAAACAGCTTTAATCTGMTCTTTACCAAAACAAATTCTTGGTGATGTTTCATTAAGTGTCTAAATTAGGAAACATGAATCCTTTTTAGAAGTGTAGTTGTTATTAATATTAAATAATACCCTTGGGGTAGTTTTCTTTGTCCTGTTTATAGAACAAGTCCTTTATTCATACAGAGTGGTGAAGACAAATTAATAAAAGAATTTTCTTTCAAGTAAGGCTCAGAACACAGTTCTTACAAATAATCTAATCACAGAATGGGTGAGGTTGGAAGGGACCACATTGGGTCATCTGGTCCAACCTCCCTGTTCAAGCAGGGTTATCCCAGAGCACACGGTACACAATTGTGTCCAGACAGTTCTTCAGTATTTCCAGTGAGAGAGACTCCACACCCTCTCTTGGCCACCCACACAGTAAAGAAGTTCTTTCTCATGTTCAGGTGGAACTCCCTGTGCCTCAGTTTCTGCCAACTGCCTCTTGTCCTATTAATCAGCACCACTGACCAGAGCCTGGATCCATCCTCCTGACACCTTCCTTTCAGATACTGGTAGACATTGATGAGGTCCCTCATCACTCCTCCTCAACACCCCTCCTTAAAAAAAGTCCTCCCAAAATGCAAAGCTGATAAAGCTCACCCTCCACCCTGTCAGGACTTAACTCTTAATAAAGTTAGCAATCTATTAATTGATCCTCAGTCAAGAAAACAATACACGTAAGCTGTAATGAACAATAGCCTCAACACTGGCGTTCCCTAGACACAATGTATTTAAAATTAAAACCTGAGCAAATACTTTGGCAGTGACTAGGGTTTGTTAGGTCACTAGTGCCTCAAAACAACCTCAGAAAAGGATATAAAGGTAAACCTACCACAAGCACAGAGCACAGGAAGAACACGCTCATTAAAGACTCCAACATTTTATAGCAGCATGGCATCTACAAAACAAAACTGAAGCTGAAGAAAAGGCAAAACATCAAAGGACAAAAGTGAATGGGAAATATTTAATTGWGAATAAGTTCTGCAAAGTGTAAACAGCACAATTAAAAATTTARTGGTGATTAGAACATCATTTCTGTAACAGTAGAATGTTACAAGAAATTGACASTGCATGGCTATGGAATAGAATAACACATTTGAAAATGTCTTATTAGATGTAAACAATTTACTCGAGATGGAAGGATATCTCTTTGCTAATTTTTTATAGGACTTAGCAAAGAAAGAAATATATGTAGAGCATGTCTCTACTTCCCTGTATCTTTTTCTTTTTGAAATTATTGCTGTCATGAAGGATGGGGAGGACMCTGACAGGAGAAATTTTTGAAGTTTTTGAAACAGATAGAGGTAAAAAAGTGATTTTTGTGCAATGAAGCTGCACAAATAATACCTTAATTTTTGTTTTATTATTTGCTGAAGTTTTGCTAATCTGTCATCATCCCCAAAAGAAAAGAAAAKAATATATTGCAATAGTTATGTATACTCTTAGTGAATTGCAGCACTTAACCACAGTTTATCTGATTTTCTCTCATTCTGAGGTAACAGTTGAAAGAGAAAGGGGAAGGGAGAGTGAAACTCTGGTCCCTGTAAAGACCTAAAAGTCCTCATGGTGTAAGAAGAGTTAGGTTTACAATATGTAAGCCTCTATGTATCATTTACAGGAGAATTTGTCCTGTTCTGGTAGCAGCTGTTTTTCCCAGAGACAATCTTGAGTAGTGGCTGTGGAACAAGAATTTTTGCCTCTGAAGCAGTCATGTATTGCATTACAATGCATGATTCTAGAGAACCCCTGTGATAATTTAGTTTTAACACGTCTACAGTCAAGTGGTTCATGTCCTCCGTTCTGTTGGTTAAGGAGGAGTGCTCCTTTCAGTAAACATTTAATAATGGCTGTTAGTACTCTGAGGCATTTTTATTCCCTACTGTTCAGCACCTGAAGGAAGAAGTTCTTTGCCACAAGTCATCAGAGAGGACAGTCTCCAGTCCTGGCTTCCCTTAGTATGCCAGTTTACAAACTGTGGTAGTTCAACGGGTGTTTTGTGAGTCATGTTTCCAACAAGGTGCTCTTGTAACAGCAGAACCGATGGTACCTAACTCAGGTTCGGCTATGTCCACTCGACAGTCTTGCACAATAATGCCTTTGGGGTGTTATTTAACATTCACCTCTAAAATGTGTGTAAAAGTCTGTCCCCCCACTTATTTTCAGTTCCGATTTAATTTCATTTCACATTACTCTGTGTCAGCAAATCACTTGGGTCTGCATCATCATTTGCTGTGACTCCGTTTATGTGCACAGCTGTGTCAGGTGCACCTCTGTAGCCCTTGGCAAGTGGCTCTGGGACCTCCTAGAGCATGCCTGGCCAAAGGCTTCTTGACTCTGGATTGCCTTTCTGCCCTGCCTCTCTGCTTTTCTCTAGAAACCTGGTGACAATTACAGAAAAAGAAACAGTTCTTGACAACAAGAACAAAAAAAATACAAAAATTTTATTTTTTTCATAGTCATGAACACTTTTTGTTCATTGGGGRGATGTAAATGAAGTGTTTCTATCACCTTATGTACAAGTGACACGATACTGAAATCGAGTTTGTATATATGGCTGAAATCAAGTTCAGCCAAGAAAGGCTGAAATTTGATATTAGTTCCCTTTAAGTAAAATTCCTGTAGGTATTGATCAGTTCCACATAAATTTTCCAATTTTCCTTTTATATTTATAGGTCAGAATAAAACCAGTGTCTTACATGAGATACCTGTGTGGCATAAATTTTAGATAAACCATAATTTAAAGAAATAACTTCTTTAATGTCCTTTAGTAGTGTGGTGTTAAAAAAAGTATATTATGACAGCTGTCTTGACTATCTTGCAATGGTTTTATTCATCAGGTTTTGTCATGAAACCTAAATTGTAAATCTCATCCTACATACAAGCTCAGTTTGGGGTCTTCAGAGAATTAGGTAAGGAGGTCGAAAAAATAACCACGGACATGATCTGAGATAAAAAAATCAGAAGTTAGGGAAGGGTCAGTAACACCAGATAAGATGCTGAGACTACTTTACCATGGAAAATATTTAAGTTCCACTGGTGCCARGTCTCAGAGGTTAACAGGAAGAGCAGAGTTGAATAGCTTCACGTTGTAGAATCCAAAGTCTCTAACTCACTCTTTAATTATTTATTCTTTCAGTAGTGTTTCTTAGTTTAGCAGTTTATAAATTTGGTAGTAACACAAGACTCAACCTGCCCACATGCTATGGAAACAGAACTTTAGTGCAGCAAAACTTACAAAGTTTAGACATTTGTCCATCAAATTAGACTTTATTCTCACACAATTAGCTTCTTTTCAAATTTCTAACACTTTGAAATATTAAGACTTGTAATTTTTTTTCACTTTTTGATAAAAAAAATGAACCCAATAACATTTTTTATCCTTTTAAATCATAAAAATATTGAGAAGTTAAAAATGAAAATCTCAAAATAAGGACTCACTGAGTTTATAATTGGTTTTCTCAGGAATGATATGTTGTTCGTCTCCCCTAGAGAGAGCAATAGGTTCTAAACAATAGGTCCAGTGAGCCGGCATTTTTTATGTAATTCATATCCAAAAGAGTAAGGAACTGCAAATCAAAGGATTTTCTTCCAATAGACTTTCTGACATTCTCCATTCCTCACTTGGAATCTTTGTAGAACAAATTAGAATGAATCTCAATTTAAAAAATAAATTCAAATAATGATTTATTACAGCTAAACTGCCAATTTTGGTTCAAATTGGGATCTGGAGAAAGGCTACTCACCTCTCACTGTGAAATTTTTGCACGAGAATTTCAATTATAGCTATGTATTTTGAAAGCTGTTGTGTCTAATTGGAGAAATTCCCTTGAACAGGGTCAATAGTATTTTTCCAGGTGTCAGTGGAGAAACCTGAAAACTTAACAATTATTGTGATTTTCATCGGTCTCAATGCTTTACTTTGATTTCCCAAAAGCCACAGCATTTAGTTTACTTCATGACTGAAGCATCTAACGGAATGCCAGGCAGATGAGACTTCTATGTCTCAGCAGTGGTGAAAGGAGTCAGTTATGGTTCAGTTTGACGTTTCTTAGATGAATCACAGTATCATGAGAGGTAACTTTCATTGCTAATAAGGACTTGCAGCTATGCTATTGTGATGGCTCACACATTGTTTTCTCTCTTGACTGTGTGGTGTCAGCACTTTATGTCCAGGAGTACTTAAATAGTAGGTTATATTTAATAAATAAATATGTGTTTCAGGAATATTGTCTCATCCCACAGAGCAGGATACTGCACTAACAAATTCCTGCACATCAAAACAGTCATATCTTGCACCAAATGTTTTTCTGTACCCAGGCATTTGATACCTACTTGAACTCACAAATATGACAATGACCTTGTCCCACCTCCTCATGACCTACACTTAACAATACCCAGATCAGTGTGTCTACTGCATTGTTATTGAACATCACTGACATGGCTAGATTAAAAGTCACAAACTTATGATTGGTTTCCCAATATCCTTTTGTTAGAAACTATTAGTGAATGACATTTCTGCTTTTTCAGGTCATAGTTTATTTATGAGAACAATTGATTTAGCAATACATAGAAGCATCAAACTTTAAATAGATTACACAGTTCATGCTTCATAAATCACATTGGTCACACATTCTTAACTTTTACAGAAAGCCCAACTGTTTAAATATTTTCCACTCACAGTGGAGGATCCTTTAATAATTACGTTAAAACCTAATTAGTTTTTGTAGATTAACTATAGACAGATTTTAAATGTGAAATTGTATTTAGAAAATATTTCCCTAAACATTCCTGAAATTAAGTATATCAGCAGCATTTCACATTACAAAACACTATTATTTTTACAGCAATATTGCTTTCATAGCAATACTATGTATTCTGCAAAGTGTTTGTATACTTCACATTTTATCTGTTGTAGATGATACACTGAAAGTGATATGTTATATATTTATTCACACTTCATTTTGGGGCTGACAATTGTAGCATATACTTCCCTTCTCATACTTTACCAATTACCTTAACCCTGACCCGAATGAATGTAATTTTCTGCATTAATGAGAAGTAGCTGTCTCTGTGAAGAGCCCGAGCTGAGTAAACACTGTCAGCTGTGTCAAATGGTGGTGATAAACAGCTTTCACTCTTTACTTATGGCTGCCGGGGCTGATGGAGGAATTCACACTTATTCAAATGTCTGTTTATTTATAAGCAAAGGACTACTGTGAAGTCCTGAAGACTGAGGAAGCATRCATTCTAAAAAGAGTTTGGGTTTATATTTCTACATAGTTGCATGACTTTTGTGTTGTAGGAAGTCTGCAAGTTTCTGGTTTGAATGGGAAACAACAACAAATTTGGAAGTACAAATTTGAGCTTGACAAGCATCTGAAGTGTACTTAATTCAGAAATTAGAATTAGTCAATACTCAAAACTTCTGCACCAATTTTTGTTCCCAAAATTACAATTGGAAACCTAGAAGTGTTTATAACTCCTCATGGAACAGAAATTCTGATATTTTTTCCCATTCATAGGTGTTTAAATTTTGAGAACAGCCTCCAAAGAAAAAGAAGATGTTGCCAGTGATGAGCCCCAAGGAGTTCTCCATGCTTCTGCAAACTTTCGGGAACTTGTAAGCCTCAGTGGTAGCAATCTACCACCAAACATACATATAACCTCTGTGAAGATCAGTGAGATCAGTTTTAAACAGAAAAAAAAGTACTTTACAGGTGGCTAGTGAATTTATGGAACATGATGTGAAGGCAGATGACATTAGATGCATTAAAAATGGACAAATTCATGATCAATATATTATTAAATGCATAGTGGGTAGAATCTARCATCAAGGATGTAATCTCTAACATCTCTTATGTTCAACTTGATGGTGTATGCACCCAAAACCACTTGCAAAAAAGTAACTGAGAACTAAGATGCCATTTTCTGACATGGATGTAGAGAGTTTGGTTATGTAATACTTATTTATTCATATTACTTCATGCTAGCCAATGTTTAAATGTCCAACTCCAGAAGTCTATGTAATAACTTCCCTGTCGTACTTTCATATTATAGTTGTTAGCCAGTGTGGGATTTGTTCAATTTGGAAATTCTCCTGTTGGTCGGGACTTATACAGAAGAGTTGAATTGCTACTCAGCAAAACAGGCAATGTCAAATTTGGGCAGCATGTGAAATATTGGWACAGCTCTTTCATGCGTGTTCCTATGCAAACAGTTTCCAGGATAACATTACATAAAAAGTAGCTGTTCTGGGAAATCAACAAAAAATGATCTAATAATTTGGTTCAAAAGGCAAAAAGACCTGTGTCTAGCCTGACCAAACGTCTTGAGTATTTCTCTCTTTTTCTTTTTTTAAATACCCAGAGAAAATGTTTAAAGGAAACAGCAATTGGAGATGTTAGGTTGAATGTTTTTCCATTTGGTTTCCTATTCCCACTACTTGATTAAACTTCAGCTTCAAAACTGCCCTATTGCCCTTCTAAGTTGGATGCAGATACCCAGATTCAGTGGAAAAGTTGGGAGTTTCTCCCAGACAGGCTACTTTAGTGATTGTATCACCTCTGCTTGAAAAGTGGGAGCTGTGACTTTGAACTTCTCTAGTCCAAAATGGGAATAGACCTGAGGCATTTTTGGTTTCTTTGGCATTCTGTAGTAGGTCATAGAAAGACGAACAGCAGCTCCATCTCAATATCTACGGACACTGGCATTACCTTAAAAAGTACCCAAAATATGAAATGTTGAGATTTCTGAAGATGGCAGAAATACTTGTGCATGCAGAAGTAGTTCGGATTTGTTTTGGTGCTGAGTGTTTTCATGGACCATCTCTTTGTGTTCTTACCTGTGTGATGGGAACTCTGACCTGCCTCTGGGAATCCTCCCACTTCCTGTTGACTCCATGCGTTGTATTAATGGTGGAAGGGTAGCAGAATGATGCTTGGAAAGAGRATTAGCTTTAAAAATCAGTATTTTAAAATCTTCATTTCTTCTGATATTCTCATTAGGTAGTTCATATTTAGGGGATCTGCCTTTAGATATGAAGCTCTCAGTGGTGAAGTATGATATGAAGTAGACAGTGGTGATCCTGTAGCCGAAATGCTTATGACTCACAATGATTGGAACTCTTGTGGGTTGTCTCTTTAGCTTGTATGTCTAAAGAAGGTATACTAACATTCAAACCCCTTGGAAATATTTTAAACAAATGTATAATTATTCTTAGCTTTGGCTTGAATTATTTTGCTCTGTTAGGCTTCTGAGATACCTTCCCTTGGTTACTTAATGAATCTAAAGCGGCAGGCAGATGGCTTTTCATCTATTGTTAAATTTAAAGGGCTTACTAGTGCTAATTACTTTGAAATGGATTCCTACGATATTATGCATTATTTTAATGAATAATGCAGGACTGGCAATTTATTGGCAGAACMTTCACAGGAGTGCCATAAATCTAGAAATAACATAAAAGCAGAGTAGATACATATTTTAAAAGCACAGCTTGGGGAATCATATTTGGGCAATGCTGTGAACCTTCTTATGAGGGTGCATTTTTAAATATAATCAAATCAAGAGATTGTCAATGAGAGGCTGGAGTTTATTCTATATATTATTATGACAGCTAAGAGACAGTTATTGAAATTGAATATTATGTACTAGATTTGTGCAAAATTGTGAGGTAGAAAAAGACAATCTGTACTGTCAAGAGCTTGCAAACCAAATATAACCCCAAGTGCAGCCCCTGTATACAGTCACACAGAGGYGAGAAGTAACAAGAAGACATGCACAACTAATGTCATAGCCTGTACTTTCCGGGCAGGAGCAGCCCATATTTTTTGTAAGCATGTCTTCAAAGGAGAGTGTGAGAAGAAAAATGGCAATAGCTAATCAAATAGCTCTGCAGTTATTCAAAGTGAGCTCTTTCCAAGCTTGAAGAGCAGGTAGAAAACTGAACTGAGAAATCCCCTACTAAATACAAGTAGAGGAAGTAAAAATGTAAAAATAATTATTTCTTTTTTTGTTTAGAATGAAGTATGGTTTTATAAAAGAYATTTCAATCCAGGGATGCTGACACTCATGAAAATACAGCTGCATARGTTTTGGGGTTTAAAGCAGCATCAGCTCTACCTCATGGGAACTTCATTTGGTTGAATTGTAGGGCACAGGGATTTGGGCAGTTATTTTTACTGTTGCAGTAGCATTTAAAGACATTTAAATTATCTAATAATGGCCACTATTGGAGACAGGGTAAACCTGGGTAACCTTCGCTATACTGCAGTAGGAGCACTTCTGTGTTCCTTCCATTAGATTTGCCTGTAGTATTGCTATAAAATTTTAGGACTGATTCTTGACAAACCTTAGTGTAAGACAAATACTATAATACAACTATAGGAAACAGATATAATGGGATGTACTTTTAAAAATGATGATGATATAGAATAAATAAAAATGGCAAGTTAAAGAAATCCTTGATTTGTATAAAAAAGCAGAGGAATCATGTTAGTTTTAGTTGTAGAAATGTACTGAAAACTTTGAACAATAAACTGAGTATTCTAAGGAAGATAGCCACTACATTCTTTTAAGATTATTGATTACTATTTTTTATAATTAAGAAATTCAGTGTAAGGTTCACAGTACTTTTCAGCACTTGAATTTACAATACATATGTAGAATCCATACCACTGCAATGTATTGTAGTGGCTCAATCAAATTAATTGTTTGTAAATCAAGTGTGCAAGTAAGGGGAATTTACATTAACGTTTTTTCTTAAAATCCACATTTGCTGAAAAGTAAATGATGAACATTTAAAATATGCTGCATATACAAGCTCAATATGATAAAACACGTACATTTAAGTACATTGGTAGTACTTAGTAGACATAAACCATGAGTAGTACAAAATTAAGTACATGCAATTATTTGCTGTTATAGCTTTGTGATCACTTCTATATATTAGAGGTTTATATTAGTAGTTACAGAATCTATATTTATTTTTAAATTACATTAAAAATGTACTGATAAGTCAAGCTGAGAGGCAACCCCAATCCTTACTACCTTGCTGAAATAAATACATTTATAGAAATTAAGTAAATATAAGAAATCATGTACCCAAGGTCACTTTGGGGAAAGGTTGTTGAGTTAGTATTAAGAGACTTCTAAATTAACATTTGATAAAAAATAATCCAGCAGTATTTCATTTTATGATGATTTTACATATGACAGTGTAAAGGATCTTTTACCCTTGTGTCTAAGGGCCTCAACCAAGAGCACAGGTCAGTGACAGAAGCTGTTTTATGCATAAAAACTTCTACCATAAAGCAATTGAAATATACAGACGAAAGGTTTTAGAAGATTGGCAGTGTTATCACTTTCTCCTGAAGCAGATCAAGGGAACTATGTTTAAACTTTAGAATACATTAAGACTCCTTAATTAATTATTAATTAAAAGTAGTAGACTGTTTTTCCAATACATCAATTAACCATTCAGCCATGTTGTTTGTTTGTTATGGAATAGTATGGGTAATTTTTATGTTAATAATTGATGCACATGCTGAGCATGGCAAGTACGCTGAGGAGTTGTGATTCCATCACTGCCAGATGAGATTTTCCGTACTCATTTGGATAGAAATGCTCAACTGCAAAATATAGGTTGTAGATTACATCATGGTAGTAATCAGAGTAATTTAAAAGCTTAAATCTGTGAAAATGAAGAGGAAATGGTAAAGCTCATAAAACTGAAGCACCAAAGTATTTCTTAAAGTATATATACTGATCTCATTGGATGTTTTAAGAGGATTTACTAGGTCCACACTTCAAAACAGAATGATAATGATAGATGTTTATATTCAGGGTTTTACTTTGTCCTGATCTATTCAGATTTTATGTGTAGATGCATATACAAAATGGTTATTAGGAAAAGCTAGCATAATCAGTTACCTTGACTTTTCTTAGTGTCTAGCCAGTCTGAGTTTTTTCTGGGGTAATTTTTGTAAATATTTCAAGACCAATTTTAAGATTGACAGGCATAAGTCTTTTTCAGTTACTAGATTTGAGCAACACCTTTCAGCTGCTAAAGAAAAGATTTTTGCAGGGCTGCTGCATTTGTCTTCAGAAGGAAGATGAGGGAGACTTTTCAGTAAGTATTCTTCCAACCTTAAGATGTATTAAAGGTTAGRTTGTGTAGTGATGACTCAGTTATGCACTTAGAAAGAGCTAACTGCTTAATCCTAGTGCCAGTTGTACTTCCAAATCAATCCTAGTGTTAGTTGCACTTCCAAATTAACCACTCCACTCTGAACGAATGACACTCTGAAGCAAGTTTTGACCTAATTGTCAGTCTTCTTTTTATTCAATCCATTCCTCTGCAAACCCTTTCTTTGCCAAAAATCTGGGTTTAGCTCAGAGGTTTCTTTTCTTTGGAAGTCTATGTAGACATAGTAGAATCAATCCTGTAAATTCTTGAACTGCAGATTTTGGTTCCTTGATAAACGTTAAGAATTGAGATTTGGCTTCTAATCAAAACAATAAAAATACCAAATGCCTGAAATTTCCCAGAGATGGTTCAAGGTAGTTCTACAAGCAGATAGATGGTTTAAATCACCTAAAATGTAACACAGTAAATTACACACTGCTAATCACAAAAATATGAGCACTACAACACTTCACACCCCATAAGTTCTTCTATTTATATAATATCCGTGACAGTTCTATGGCCAAAAAACATAGAGGCAAAAATGAACTACTCTCCTCAGCTGGCATCTGAAAGAACATTGTTCTAGTAGCAGCAAAGAAAAATAAATAATCAGTAACCATGGATATGAACATTTTAAATCTGGAGAGTTGGCAATTCAAAGGGGAATAGGGTAAAAATGAGTAAGAAAAAAATTGTTTTACTGAAAATGTTCCTGCAATTGTACAATATTTCATATTGTTTTAAATTACATTGAAAGAAGCATATATATCTACCAGCAGATAGGGAAATGCACGTTAGAAACTGTCTAGTTTTCTGAGTCACCATAAAGGACTCTGCACAGGACAAATGCTGAGTATTTGAAATTCCATGAGGCTCTGCTCAATGGGAATTACTTCTATTGTCTCTTATAGTTCCCTACTCACTACCTGACTTGTGGGAGTGTCAAAGCCAGTATAGAGAATTCCACTTTTAGATAACAAATATTTTAATGATCTATTTATATGCTTCGTATTAACATTCTATAAAGTGCTTTTTTTTAATAGGCATTCATGTTAGGACCAAGTCTCCTATGAACTTCATCTAACAACTGAATTGTTCTATATGAAACCAGTGTAAATTTTGGCTGAGGCAGAAGATAATTTGTAACCATAACTGGGAAAGCCTTATTAATATATTTTTTCCACTGGTTCTTGGAATATTTTTCCTTTAATTTCTGGAACATAGCTGTATATCTAAAGTTTTTTCTTCCATTTAAATTGAAATAAAATTGTTAGTTCATAGAACTAATAAAAAATAGTTCACAGAAAATTAAGTTTTTATTAATTTCTCCAGCTTCCACCTCTTTCCCAAGTCCTTCTTCACTAAGAAAAACAAGCAAGCATTACTATGGAAATGTCCTGACAGGCATTTATTACCATTTTCTTTCTAACAAAGGAATAGCTTTGGTTTGTTTCTTTGTTTTTAAATTTGTATTCATACTAATTCTGAGAAATTGTAGCCAAAAGTGATGCTGCTCTAAATTTGCCTTAATTTCAGCTTTGTGGATATTGCTAAAAAAGAATTGAAATTAAACCAAATTATTTTAGCACTGAATTTGAAGACAGGGAATACTCTTCTACTGTAAGGGAATAGAAATTTTTTCGTTGTATCTAATCATCACATTCTGCAAATCCAGCAATGAAGGACAAAAACAACCTTCAAAGCTCATATTTAAGTCATCATGATCCTTTGTTAATACATCTTACGTATTTCTTCTCAGGAATTTAATATAACGAACACTGGAAAAACGCAGTGCATGTGAAGCATCGTGTGCTAAGGGTTTGGTCACGCAGCGAGAGGAGGATCAGACCATTTTATCGGCAAAGACTCAAACATAAGTATACAAATCCAGATACAACAAAGTTTCTGGATTCATATTTAGGCACAATATGAAGTCCATATTTCTAAGACAAGCCTTTTTTCCTTCCCATTTGCAACAGAAATTGCAACTTGTATGCAAATATTTGCAGAAATGAGTAATGTCACAATGCAGAGTTGATAATTTGGGCAGGACTGCTACATGAGGCATATTTCAATGAATGATAGGAAACATATCACTAACTAATTTTTGTTAACAAACACTTTACGCTAGTTTGTAATAATATGGTATTAAGAAATGTTTATATTTTTGTCATTTAAATCTATAATGAGTCATACACAGTGGAATGGCATAATTGTCCTCACTACAGAGTTATTGAAGAAAATGTATGTCTGTTTTTGTTGCTGGGATTAAGGCTCTGATGTTGCATTCATTGAGACTGATGGTAAAACTCCTAGTGATTCAGAGATGGAAGGATAGGCCCTCGGTGGAATTGCATAAGTGGCTCATGGAAGCAGATGATTCTGCATTTAAATGTTCTTTAGGTATTTTTTCCTTTTATTCTTTTTTGTACTCCTCTGAATCTTTAATTTGATCATTTCAAACAGAACGAGTGAGAAAAAGTGCCACAAATCCTATCTGATTTCTCCTCAGCATCTCCTTGCCATTTTTTACTGCAAATCTGAAATACAAGTTTTTTTTTTTTAAATTCATGGAATAAACCAAAAAAACCCAACTCCCCTTCCCAGCTGGAGAGGGGAGAGAAAATAAGATGGAAAACAGCTCACAGGTTGAGATAAGGCAATTTACTAAAGCAAAGTGGAAGTTTGCACATGCATAAGCAAAGAGAAAAAAAAAATAAATTCTCTACTTCCCATCAGTGAGTGATGTCCATCTGCTTCCCGGGAAGCAGGGCTTCAGCACATGGAGCAGTTACTCCAAAAGGCAAACACTGTAAATAACAAATGCCCCCCCATTCCTCCCTCCCTTAGCTTTTATACCAGAGCTCATAACATATGGTATGGAATAGCCCTTTGGTTAATTTGGGTCAACTGGCCTGGTTGTGTCTCCTCCCAGGATCTTGCCCACTCCTGGCCCCCTGATGGGGGTGGGATGTTGAGAGACAGCGCTGATGCTGTGCCAGCCCTGCCCAGCAGCAGCCAAAACACTGCTGTGTTATCAACTCCTTTTCAGCTACCAATGCAAAGCACAGCACTGTGAGAGCTGCTGTGGGAAAATGAGATCCAGCTCAGCCAGACCCAATACAGTTATCAAATCATGTTGGTGTTCACAGAAGCTGAAAACTTATTGCCATTGTAGGAATAAATCCTCGAGTCCTTTCAAATGAATGCGTACAATTTTTTCTTTTTTTTTATTTTTTGCTATAGGCTATACAATACATTATATAATGAAAATTCCTAAAAATCTCTTAGAGATGCAGAAAAGAGTGAAAAACCACTTCTGATGACTAAATTAACAATACAGTGCAAAAATAATGGAGTGTTCCTCTGGTGCAAACAAGTGTGTCCCTCTGAATGTAACCAGACTGTTTTCATGTACTGTTATAACCTATCGTTTTCCCAAAAGGAAGTTTGAATACACATACAAATACAATCKGCGCAATGCATGTGCACAGATTCAGTCCAGCTTTCAGATATAATACCAGATGTAATGTAGGCAGAAATTTCACTTGGTGTCAAATTTCTTTGCCTATGTACTTCACATCAAAAGGTGAAGTGCTGTGCTTCTATGTGAAGCAAGCAGGTGATTCATGTCTTATTTCTCATCTTTCTCAGGTAATTCAGCTTTCTCTAAATCACATCTGCTCAGCAATGGAGAAAAAAGCACTAGTCTTTATGTGTGCATTCTCAAGAGAATAAAATTCAGGAACATAATAATTATTTTATTTAATTATTTTATTCTATTTTATTTTATTTATTTAATAGTGAGAAGTGTGATTTTCCTTTATTTAATTAAAAAAATTTCCTTAATAGCCACATGAAATAATTGTGCTCTCATAGACTTTAAATACAACCACTGTGTGCTACTGTGGTACTAGTAATTCTGTCAGATCTCCGCAAGTTCCAAGTTTTAGATGAGGACTAAGTTCTTCTGAAATATTGATTATCATGAAAGAGAATTTTAAAGAAAGTGTTAGAGGAAAATGTGTTTAGAAACTGGAATATCAAAGATAAAAGTTCTTATTCTTCTTTGGTCAGAAATAGGCTGCATTTTCTTGCTTTGTTGGACTTAAATTTGTAATAGAAAGGATAGAAGTGGGGAACTCATCTGCAAAGCTATTTGGTATCAAGTGTCTGTGGATCAATAAATGAACCTCATCACTTTGACTGAAGAGACTGAGATCTCCCTGCTATTCAGCCAAGTTGCAGTAACTTGGTTTTCTCAAGGTAATAAGTAATATGCAGATAGTTATGGTGGCTCTGCTGATTGCTGACTTGTTCAATGGAAGTAACTTGATTGAAAAGAGGAGCTGTGTGCAGTTCATTGCTTTCTCCCTTCCTTTTTCCCCCTATTTTTTAATTTCATGTTTCTTTCTATGTAGCCTTTTGATTAAACATTTTTGATTGATATTAAAAGACATAATTTTAAAGTGCATTAATTTCCTGCTGTCTGCATAATTCTGGTGGGCTTTCATGAAACAACTCCATTTCTTCTTTATGGTTATTTTACAGTCACAACAAGACTAAAATCACAGTACAATCAAAGTTTCAGGGAATTAATGAAGTCAGTATCAATATTGTCGACATATACAGGTGTATATTTCTATTTTTCAGGTTTAACTTTTTCGTTCTCCCTAAGGTTTAAAATAAAATAATTTTTAGCATCACATGCTATTTTAGAATTTTGCCTTTGAACGATGTAGAAAATGTAGAAAACTGTTAGTAAATATTTTAATAGTGTTCATGTGATCATTGGAAAGGCTACTTATTGATACTCATGGCTTACAGTCACTTATGAATGCTTAGTATGTACTCAGGGGAGCATATAAATTATATGTGAATTTAACTATGATAAACAGTTTCCGTCTTTTTATACTTAACCTTGAAAAGAATTGTGAAGAATTGCGACTAGATATTTATATTTTTCTCTTAAGATGCTGAACAGCTTAAGGAAGACCATTGCCTTCAATAGGTAGTTACAGGACAAGTAAGCTTGAAGTGGTCAAATATCTAGCTCTCCAACAGGTTGCCTTCACCAAGTCCACAAGATTTTCTTCTGATGAGCTCTAATTCGTCACTTTTTTCCTCAAGAACTTTTCTACTTCCAGTATTACCTTTGCAGTCCTGGAAAGATGAGCTAGTCTAGAGGCCACTGCCGTAACTGTTGCCAGCAGTAGTCAACACTGAGAAATTTCACTGGCATGAAGTTATGTTTTTGGGGCTTGTGCCACCACAAGGATAAAAGCCTTACCAAACTGTGTCTAGTAGCTTAAGCTTGTTGACAGAGGTCAGTGTTCTATCTCCAAATTACATCCTCATATGTTAAAAATCCTCAGTGATTCCTCATATATGGAACACTCATGTGCATGTCTTTGCACTGGGACAGCAGCAGGAACAAGTAGGAATAGGTATTTCAAGTTTTTTTTCTGTAAAGATGGAAATGAGATTTGCATATAGTTTATAAAGACTTTGACTCTTTTACAGTTGGTAAAACTGGTAATTAACAGGAGTGGAACTTGTAAGTAAAAGCTAAAATACTATGAGAGTCAAGGCTGAGTCAGGGAGCTGTAAAGGAGGAAAAATTGGTAACTTATGTGCAGATTTGTGAATAGATTTCAAATGGGAGAAAGCTTAAGGTTGATATATAGATTAAAACACATCAAAGAAGCAGGATAATAATCACAGCCAGAGTAACCATTAGTAGAAGGAAAAAAATATATTTTTTTGTCCAACATGATGAAATGCAGTCTGAAAATAAATATACCATAAGCCATCATGGGTGGAAGTCATCTTATGTAGCTGGGTTCCTTCAGTAATCACCAGAAAAAGAACATCCTTATAAGAGGAATGAATCCTGCTTATCTCAGGAATCTATCTTGTGATGATCTGAACAATGCTGTGAAGGTATTCATCTCACTGTGTAGAGGACTGAGGTATCCTTCATGACTGGATCACAACATACAAAAGGTTTAGGTGTGAAAAATAAAGTAAAATCATAATCACTCAGGTACTGCCTCACTTTAAAAATTATCCACTTTTTAGAAAGTTCTAGTGCTCTGGTTCCTGCTGAAGCACAATAAGGTAATGCAGCTTTCCTGCACATTCATAAATTAGGGAGCACAAGTAATAAATATGGAATCTGAGACCTGAAGGATCCTTGCTGGACTCATCTGTGGTAAAAGGCAAAGACTGGCATCCTACTTATAATTATGGACAGGGTAATGAATTTCAAATATCTATCCAAAGAACATTATAGAGTTGTTGCTGCTGGAGCTGTGGAGGTGTTTAACAGCTGATCTCATATGGTATCTCTGAGCAAGATAAAACATCTCACAGGAGAAAAATCCTGTAAGTGAGATACTGAGATATGAAACAATGATTCAGAAATTAATTATTAGGTCAGGTAAAAACACAGGTTTCAATTAGTTGTAAATTCTAATTCCAGCCCATCAATCTGTTTGCCTTTATGTTCAGTACACACTGTATTGTCTTCTAAATGTGCTACAGTTTCTGTCAAAACAGGGATTGTACTCTATAGTCATATGCCCCATTTTGAAAAGGCTTTTCTTGCATAGGTTTGTTTTGATGACTGCAGTTGAGGAAGTATTATGGGTAGTCGGTTGAAAATCATCTTAAAGTAAAATAAACTTGCTTCTCAAACATCATATTCTCTCTTACAGCAGGAGTATCTCCTACTCTGCATGGTGCAGTTTGATCAAAAAGAGGAGAAAGTAATATTATTCCAAAGACCTGAAAACCATCAGAGAAATGCGAACAGAGTCAGTAGTGTCTTCCTAACTATTCTATTATTCGAATACTTTTTTAGTCCACTTCATAGAGGTTATTTCTATGCTGGTGAAATGATAGATGCCTTTGAAGGAAAGGTCATGCTTAAAAATAATATTTTAAATTGTATTGTTTTGCCAGTCATTATGTACAACTAAAAACATTTTCTGTCTATAATGAATTCTGGTAAAAAGCTTTTCAGTCAGCAGGTTGCCCACTGGTTCTTCCATTAGGTAACAAGATGTTGTTCTGCAGTCACCAAGAAAAATGCATTCTCTTCTTGAAAACAATTTCCACAGACACTTTGCAAAAGCATAATCCTTCTCTTAATGGCCACATCTGTTCATCTGCAAACGAACTTTTTGAAATGACATCTTGTCTAGTTGTCACATATGCTTTCTGTCTGATCTCAGAAAGCCTGGTTGTACCTCTTAGTGCTATGGTTTTGTCAAGTCTCAATGTTAGTTGGACTGCAGCTGTACRTAAATGAGAGGTGGTCACTGCAAGGCTGGTATTTCACTATCTGACATTCTTTCCTACAAGTTGGTATAAATACAAGCCCCTGTCTAGAGACAGATGCTAGATGGTACTGGAACTTGTACTTCGCTCTAGGTAAGAAGTACTATAGACAGTGAGCAGTGTGTTGATCAGAGACCTGTGGACACGTGTGCTGTGTTCTCGCAACTGCTGGATAACTTCAGGCTAGACAATGTATTTTCACAGGTCTTCTGTAAAATAGACGTGATGTTTTGATATCTTCTAGGGGAAATTCCTACATAAAATCTATTGCTCTCAAAAACTAAAGATAAAATTCTGAAATCTGGCCATGTATAATTTCATGTAATTTTTTAAAGAAATGCTGAACAGAACATCCTGGTGAATTTTCTAGTCTTCCGATTACTTTCTGCCTTTCAGAATTTTCCCTTCAGTTTTCTTTAAGGAATTTCATATTTCAACATGCTCTTCAGTGGTGTTGTATTGTTCAGTACTTCAGGCAGCTGCTGTATCCATCCCTAAAGGTGTTGTTATTTCAGTTGCCATATATATTTGCAACCTAATTCACAGGTGAGCTGTGAGACTTAAGAGGTCCTTAGTGTCGTTCTCAAGAATGAAAGACAATGCAAAGGACCTGTCCAGGATGTTATTGTGCATATGTTCCCTCCTATTTCCTCCTATATTAAATACAAGTACTTTAAATTATTTTTTTTCTACAAAGTATTTTTAACTGATATTTAGCATATTCAACCCAAATAGTAACAAAACCCTCTCTCCTCCCCACTGAAAGCTAGCCTTATTACACAGATATTAAATAGATATGTCATGTTTCCATAGAATCTATTTTCACATCTTTCCTCTGTTGTAGATACATGTTTAATCTCATTTGCTATGGGTGTATGCATTAATCTTTTTTTACAATGGCAATTACAAAACCTCCTTGCATGTTTCTTGCAAGAGAATATAAAGTTCCCGCAAGGTAGGCACTCAGCTCTGCTTTTCATCTCTCAAGAGCAGTTTTCTGTGTGCAGTATGAATCAGTGTTCCATCATTCATAGCATGACAACTACATTCACCGATAGTGATGGCTGTCCTCAAATAGAAATTTAAAATTTCAGTAACACAGTCACATAAAAGCAATGATGCTGTAATATCAAGGGTCCTTCTCATGAAGGTTCTGCTGAAGCACAAACCTGTGCATAAGATTCTGACTACAGTACCTGTGCTGATAGCTAAGGTCATTAGCTAATGTCCTTTCTGTATTATATATGCATTATCTTTACTGCGTAGATTGCAATAAAACACTGAATGGGCTGAACAAGTTACAAATAAGGCAGAGGACAGCATCTTGGTCCCAAAGAAAGTAATTACAGACTTCCTTAGGAATTTCAAAGCGGAATCAAAAATCCAAGAGTGTTCCTACACAGGCCTGGCAGCTGTGTACACTTAGCTTCCATCATTTTGGTTGCCTACAGGCTGCTGCTCATTTTCTTCTCTATGTTTTCATATGAATGCTTCCATATACAATGGTTGACTATGTGAAGAAAGAACTACAATTATTTCTAAAATGTGTTGCTGTGCAATATATGATTGATGCTGTGCAAACAGCAAACTTGATGCTTGGTGCTGTACAAACAGAGAATGGGGTCCATTATAGCCACTACTAAGTGTTGACATGACCAAGTTTATTAAGTAGAGAAAGCCCTATTCTGCAGCTCACACTCTCTCAGACACTGCTCAGTTCATCAGTAAGGTTACATCTCTGTTTTATTATCTATGAGAGAATGGTTTGAATTTTAATTTTTTTCTTCTAAAAAAGAGAAAGAAATCACCAGGATTTCCCGAGGTAATATTACATGCGACTAAATTCCATATTTTACTCAAGTAGACTAAATTTGTTAGCCTATAAGCTTGGAGACCCGTGTAAAGGATGCTGATTATTACCTCTGAAGAAGAGCAAAGTTTCTCAGTTTTGAAAAGTCTGTTCTGTTGACTGTTGATTAACTCACGGAGTGAGAATTCTTCAAATTACTTTCTGTGGGAACAACAGCACATAAGAATGATTTTCTTATTCCCTTCCTCAGGTGACAAAACATATATTTTTCTTACTGTCTCAAATACATAGAATGTGCAGTTACATCAAGTCTACAGTATTATTCAAAATAAATATTTATGATTATTTTTCAGGCAACTGCAAATCCCTATATACCTTATATACTGAGCAATTGAGAACAAAATGTCATCTGTTTAGCTTAGAGTCATAATTGTCTTATGGTTTATTTGTACAGATGCAACCAAATTGCTAAGTTTCATTCTGGAAAATGAACTAAACTGACCTAGAACTCATTATTTGGATTGGATGATCTAAGTCACTGATAGTCCTATGAGAAATTTGCACAACAGAGATGCTGAAAATTTGGAAAAATCAGCAGTTTTCTGCATACTATCTCAATGAAAACACATACACACTTGGGTTATTAGATTTTAATTACATTCTGAATTTTAAATATAGGTTAAACTGTTACCCACAAATTTGAAAGGAAAGGTTGAAAACACAGGAAAGAAACTTCTTGAGTGGCTTCTCCCAGGGTATTTGAATAAAATATTCAAGTTCTGCTTATTAGACTTTGGTATACTGTTTTGTTATTAAAATTTTAAGAAGTTAGAATATAAATTTACTGACTATGTAGAAACAGAGCTTTTGGTCCTAGGTTTGTGCTATGCATCAATGTAGTACTGTACAATGCACAACTGGTAAAAAACAAATCTGAAAATAGAAATATTATTCTGCTTTTGCATATTAAAGATAGGATAAAAGGTGCATAAATTGCAATGGTCAAAATTATAATGTCAGTAATCTTATTTTTCAAAATGATATGTATTTTCTATTATTTCTAAGCCCTGATTGTGGTAAAYACATAAGATAAACTGGAGAAGATCTTCATTTAATAAAACCAAGAAGAGGAGGTGGATGCAACCTTTCATATTAATATCTCCACAAATACAGATAGTGAGTTCATTGATGGCGCAAACTGTGTTTCATAAAAAAGGAATGGAGATGAATTACATTAACATAGAGTATTATTTTCTGATAATGTAAATTCTAGCAGTCTACCCCCTCTTGGAGAGCTCAAATGGGAGACTTTGATTTTGCAAAAGTTATTTACTTCACCAATTATGCACCTCTATGTTAAGATAAGAAACACTCTTTTCCTTGCTACATGGGTACAAATTAAGAAAATGGTAGGATGTATTTTGTGAAGGTCAGGGTAATCCACAGGTACTATATTCTAGCTTAGTGAAGACATGAATATGATTATATGCAATAAACTGAGGTTAGTATCAGCTGAGACACCCACAGGTAATAAATCTAGGGCAATTGATTCAGGCAGAGTAAATCATATGCATCAAAAGAACATTTTCGAAGAAGTGCTAAAGGTTGCTCTAACAGCTGAAAACTATGGGAAAATCTTTTGTTCTTTCTTTTTATAACAGTTGTCTTTATAGGATCAAAAGCAGGTAGTTGAGAAATTAAAGAAAACAGAAGTCTTCAAGGCACTATATTTTAAGCTCTCAGCAAATTTAGTTGGACACAAAATAGTTTTGGAGGCCAGTTTAAACTCATAAAAATGTAAGAGTTTTTATGCAGAGGCAATTGATAAACTGAGATAAACAGCAAATAGTCAAATAGTTTCCTGTTAGCTCTGATATTTCTACTTTTCCTAAAGCTATATAGGCAGCTGGAAGTTCTTATTGTTCACATCTTTATCGCATTTAATAGCTGCCAGAAAAAAATAACCGTAGTTGCTGGGTGGTTTTTGTTTGTTTGTTTGTTTGTGGTTCTTTGTTGTTTGTTTGGTTAGTTGATTTTAGTGTTTTTTGTCTCTCTGCAGTTATGGAATATCTTATGTTAGAAATTTTAGAGATGGGCATAATACTATCCAAGAATTGGAGCTTGTAGATGCATATCCAAACAGTCTTATATGAACCAATTATGTCCAACACAGTCTGCGTTCTTTCCATGGAGTTCAAAGGGCTTAACAATAGAAAAAGCTTTTAAGYGTATTTTATGAAGAGTTGGTGGAACTGGTCAGCTTACTGGTTCAGGTATGCTAAAGCAGCCAGGAGAAAAGGAAAAAATTTTTGTCCATTCTCCATTTCCCCATTTTCCCCCTTAAGCTTTGTACTGTAAGAGTCAATAGCTCAAGTTGCACAATGCTATCTCCCTATTGTGAGATTTCTGTGTGTCCCCTGCGTGGAAAAATACAGGTTATACCAGGAACTTTCTTTCCATAGAAAGTTTTGATTTTTATGTTTTTCAGATGAGTAAAATTTTATTTGAAATATTTAACAGCCCTTAAGGGCAGGCTTGCAAATCTATACTGAAAATGTCTCTAGTACTGAATCATTATAGAATTATAAATTCTTCCTCTGTCTAGGGCAATTTCTGGGGTCTCTCTGGTGGTATTTAAAACTCTGGAGCTCAGAAGAATGTAGAAACTAGAATTAACTGTTTTGATTTGAAATTGTATTTATTAGCACCTGATTTGAATTTTAGATTAAATCTGGGGTTTTGTTTTCTGTGGTTTTCTGGGGACCAGTTCTGGTCTTCTTAGGGATGAATTATATTGACTTTTTCTATGTTTGTCACAAAGATATTATTAAAACAACTAAAAAGTTAAATTCTGCAYTTAGATGTATAGACATGAAATTCCTGCTAAAATCAGTGCTATTTGTATTAATGCAATTGAAAATAGAAGTGTGTCCCTAATGTCTGGATACACAGAATCACACAGAATGGTTGGAAAAGACCTCTGGAATTCACCTGATCCAAGCTCCCTGCTCAAGCATTTCAAGTAGTCACATGGAGATTCAGAGATTAACATATACGGAATTAAGAAAAAAAAATGAAAAATAAAAAGAAAGAAAGAAAGAAAGAAAGAAAGAAAGAAAGAAAGAAAGAAGGAAACCAACATTCATTTGGCAAAATGTATGAGAGTAATATTTAAGATTGTGAGGAGGTATTAGAATGGAAGAAAAGGGATTTTTTTTAATACATAAGGGAATTACGTAAGAAACATGGAGTTAAAAAATGAGATAGAAAATACTAAAAGGAATTGTTACAAGTAGGGTCAGAATGAAGAATTAAACGCTAAAAGGAAAGTGATGTAAAAAAGTATTTAAAGATGAGAACAAAGAACTTGTATGGTGTATATACAATGCAAGGGAAAATTAATGAACATATTCAAATGGGTGACTCCTATAATAAGAGCAAGAGTGAGATATCATTTTTGCTGCAGTCATTTTGGGTGACTGGGTGGAGTAAATTAAATGAGGTGCTAGCACTCCATTATAGCCTCTTGCAAGTATTTAATTCTACAATTTTATAGGTCWCTGGACAGTCATGGAGCAACACACAATTTTACTTATTCTGATGTAGCCCACGTGGAGTCATGAACCTGGGGTGAATGGCCTCTAAGTCTGTCAGTTCTCTCAACTGCCTTGTTATCATGTATTGTCTCCTGCCTGCTTCCTATGAATTCCCCAAATTGATAAGCCTTCAGAAAGTTCTTTAATTTATTTGCAAATAACTTTCTTCATGCCTTGCAATGAGATGCTTAGGTTTACATCTCTATGGACTTCTTCACTTCCAATGTACCCACAYTTTAAATGTTGATCCTATAAAAGTGTCAGCTACTGCAGAGGAAACACATTAGGGCAATTACCAAAAGCTGAGATCTGTTGAATCTGAAGTTTTCTTTTAAGGGGGAATTCTGTACATCCCTTATAAGATTTTCCATTGCCTTTGTGAGGTACTTCAGGCGATAAATTCCTTGACTGGCCCAATGAAACTCACTGAGCCCAGATAAAGACATTTTAGGTTGACACTGTTGCGAAGGACCTCCTTAGTCACTCAGAAAACCAAGTGACTAACTAACCAAGTGACCATCTTCTAATATCAGATATCTAATATCTATCTAATATCAGATTCCAAATTTAAATCAATCATTTATGCTGCCTCTAAATGTGTTGGAGAAAAGAATCCATAGTGTTGTATTACATTTTCTCTCTCCACCTTAAAAACACACAAACTCCTATAACTAATTTATGTTTTCCTCAAATCTTCTGAACTTTCAGACAGATTAAGAGGTGCAATGAATCTAGTCTGTTACGTAAAACCCTTTGACACTGTTGAGTTAACATGTAGGTTTCTATCCCAGCTTCTTTTTCTATGTCGCAAAATTGAAACCAGTTCTTTGGCTTTGTACAGTCTTGTCTTTGTGAACCATTGCCATCTTCCGGTATTGGAGACACCCATTGAAACGTAGAGAATAATTTCAGGATACTTTCACTTATGTCAGGAGACAGCACTCATAGAATCACAGATTCACAGAAACACTGAATGGCCGAGGCTGGCAGGGAGTTCTGACTTTTGACTGTCTCCAAGGATGGAGACCTCACAACCTCCCTGGAAAACCTGTGCAAGTCAGTGTTCARACACAGCCTCCTGTGTTTCAGGTTGTGCCCATGGCCTCTGGTCCTGTTTCTGAGCACCGCTGACAAGAGTCTGTCTCTGCCTCCTGAGTGTTCTTTGCTCTTCCATCCCTCTACATAAAGTGTGGATGTATTTCTCTCAGCAGTCAGAGAATGTTTTTTTAATATGCCTYATCCATGGCATTTCTAGGGAGCTTGCTTCCTTTCAAATGTTAAATATACAAAGATACTAGAAAAAAATTTAATAGAATTTACATTTCCAAAAATACAGTATTATTTTCTTATGTTTTACTGTGAAAAGCATGTAAATATGCAATAATTTTGTTCTGATTCGGGCATGGCTTCAGAGCAGCGTAATCTCAACTACTGTTATTAAATCCGTTTTCCAAATAGTACATGGATTTTACATATGCGRGAATTAGCATTCACTTCTTTTTTTTCAAATTAGCAGTATTTTTCTAGTAAATATTTTTTTCCCTAGAAACTATTGAAAATTARCTAACCTTAAAATAATATTTTTTTTATATTTTACATTTCTTCTCTCCCCTCTGGATGAAATTCTGAACTTAGCTGCATTAAAAAAGCTTCAAAGAAACCAGTGAATATTTACAGTTGTATAAGTGTAGAAGAATAATTCAGATATTAAATTTTTCCTCTATTTTTCTAGCTATTAATACAATATTTGTATTTCTTATTCTGGCACTGGTTGAAATGAAGAGAATTCAGAATAAAAGGTGTAYCAGATGCCTGCTTCCACAGAAAGCACTTAGCGAGAACATTTAGCAATGGATTTTATTGTTTTCTGGTTTGAAAACATTAACTAAAATGCAGATGGCCAAATGTAAGGCATTTTTTTAAAWAAAAAATGCTGTTTCATTTATGTAGAGCAAATTTCAGAGGGACTGTAATAGTTTTTCTGGAGGCAAACATAGATACATTACGTACATATATTGCCTGCTCTTTTTACCCTGAAATTGAAATAAACCCACAAAATAACAAAAATTACATTTTTCTAATAGATGAAGCTTAATATTTGAAGTAAAACTATGATAACACTGTCAATGACTGCAATCTCTATAGTAATTGTCGGGTATGATTCCCTRTGTATATCAAGATAAAAATGAACAGATCTCTTCCACCTACTAAWCTGCACTTTCTATCCACTGCCCCACCATTAAATTCCACCCAGTAACATTTGCAAGGGAAGGTTTCTGTGGCTGTAGRTGGTCAACATAATTTCAGCAAAAGTTTAAGGAACCCTTTGTGTTTGCTTTCCCTTATTTTCTTCTAATCTTGAACCAAAGATGAAAGAAATTACCTAAATGTATTATTTAACCATGGAGACTAGAGTTTTATAGTGCTATGATCTGCAGTCACTTCTAAATTATTTCCATAATTTTTTCCACTTCAGTGTTGGCATTAAGTTCCGCTTTCAGAGGTATGAATGCACCTTCTATTGGAATTAAATTTGCAGTGGTAAAATTATTTGCAGTGGTAAAACCATTACTTGTGTTGTGGAGAGAGAAGAAAATTAGCCATTAGGTTAAGTCCTGGTAGGTTTTACCCTGCCATTCATCTTTCATCATGTTCTTTATACGTAGGGAATTGTGGCTTCTAAACTGCTGGGTACTGATTTGCTGTCCTTCAACATAAGGTTTAAGCTAAGATTGACTTTATGGGCACAGCCAAAARTAAGGAAATTAAGCAAAACAAACGAGAACCTGAAAACAGTTCATCCCACTAAGGATTTTACTGTAATTCCCCTCTCCAAAAAAAGAGTATTTTACAATGTGAAAAAGCTATTTGGCTAAAATAGTTGTTTGTACAGCCTTTCCTACTTCTAAATCATGTTTTACTAGAGCAACTATATTAGTCTTATTTAAAATTTCTTGTTTAATGATTAGTTATTAAATATAAAGAATACCATTTTATACATAAATTGCAGGACATTATTGATTTTTCTACCATTGCAGTTGCTTATCCCTTTATGCAAAAGCAAATTTCTTTTAATTTGCACTCAGCAGATGCTTTCATTTCATGATGTGGGAACTAAATCACTTCTGCACTATTGTAAGATTAGAAGATTTTCTGTATGTAAGAAATTAAACTTAATCTAGATAATCTTCAACCTTTCTTTGTGTGTTGGAAATAGCATGAGAGGTTATTGCAGTCAGTTTTGTCCCACCTTCTCAGTCCCTAGAAAAATCATTCTCTAAACTGTTGCCCAAAACCCCTTAATTTATATGCCAAGGTTAGGCAATTAATACTAAAACTGCCTCAAAAACCCCACCCTTGTTGAAACAAAAAACCCCGCCGCTGTACTTCTTGTTCATTTCACATCTCCAAAATTTCTCTGCAAATTTTTCAAAGTGACAAGTGCAGCGGAGAAGAGAAAAGCACTTTTACCATGAAGTCCAAAGTCTAGGATCCTGATCTTAACAGTCTTTTCTTTACATGAGTACCTCTTACAAGTTCATGTAGGAGCACACTTAACTGTAGGCCCCATTTTGATGCTCAGTAAGTCCTTTTAAGGTGAATCTTGTGAAGACTAATTAAAATAATGATTATTAAGCTAAATTGAATATTTTCATGAAGTTTCTATAAATACTACAACTTCCTGTTCTGTATAAGAAATAAAATTTACTAGACAAATGCCGCTTTTCTGCCCTTGCCTGGGTCCAGCCGGGCCTGCGGCTTCCTGAGTTCTCAGCCCRCAGAAGCAGCGACGAATGAATTAACTGAGGTTTGCGTGCCACAGTCTGTCTGGTCGGACAGCCTTTCACAGCAGGCAGATTATAAGGCAGCAGCAAAGGTAAAAGAGGAAAGAGATGGACCTCTGTAGCTATATTCCAAGTTTATTTCTCTGCCCTGGGGGGCAGGGTACGTATCTTGAAGGGGAGCTAGCAGAGAGACAGTTTCTTGCTCTGTCTCTGCTGCTTTAAGGGGTAGCTATAACAGAGCTTAACCAATCGGAGAGTAGGGACACATGAAAGAAAACCAATAAAACAATCTCAGGGGAGGAACAAATTTAAACTGACTAATAACAATATAGCTGGAGGGAATTTCAAATCACGCCATCCTGTTGCATAGCTTGAGGCTCTGTGACGGAGGAGAAAACGTAAAGTGAGTGACATCTAAGGAATGTTGCTATGTTGCAGATTCCTCTTTTGATAACCTGGGCTGCACCATAGCAGCAGACAAATGAAAGAACTGGTATTTGTATAGCTTAAGCTGAGAACCATAAAAATAAATAAATAAGACAAAAAATGTCAAAACTTGTGCTACAAATGATCAAAAGCAAAGCATGAGGCAATAAAAAGACTTTATCTAGACCAGTGTATTTCTGACAACTAAGGCAGAATCACGTGTTTTACCTCTACCAACACGAAGCAGGTAAAATTAATTCTTCATTTACATTAGCTGGTTAAATTTCTTCTATTGGGAGGGATAGCAACCTCTAAGACATTATTTGTCTTAAAACATATGTCTAGCACAGGTGGGAAGGCACATTTCTCTTTCTCTTGATTATACAGGGAGCCTACATGACAAGCTTAACCCACCTGCCAACTTTTAGTCATGTGTAGTTAGGTAGAGATGAACTCCACTGAGAAATCATTATTAAGTGGTACACAGTTAAACAGTTGGGAAGGCTGTGGTATATAGGAATATTTTGATTTGTGTTTCCTTGATTCTCCCGCTTTCTTATTTGCACATGTAAGCTAATTTTATTATTACTTTTTATGAGTACATTTTAGTTATAGATCTCCTTATTTAAACTAAGATATGCAGCCTTATCCAATCTAATTTTAATAAGACTCTTCCTACCAGCCATTGGAATTTGATTGAAAAACAGCTTCTGTCATTCTGATATTGAAAACTGGCACAAGATAACAAAATTACAGACTATTTCTTCTCTTACAGCCCTCAAAGTAAATTATGATGAAGTTATCCTCTGTAATTTTTGGATTGTTTTGACCATATATAAAGTGGATTTGTTCATGGAAGCTTTTTCTTAAAATTCAATGGGACAATTAAAACTAATGTCTTATAAAAATTAATTAGACAACAATAATAAATTTTATTCTTTCTAGACCCACACCTGGAGACACCCGCAAGCACATGCTTGGTATATGCATCATAATTGTCCTTAAAGAGTTATGACTATGCATTAAGTCAATCCATAATATGAAGCTATTAAAAAGTTAACATAGATAAACCCTCTAATCCAGGATGTGTAGAGAAAACCTGCTGAGGCAAGACAGTTAATTTTTAAATATTTAGTGTAATATTATGCTGGGAAAACTTAATTAAAGAAACAAACAGGACTAGACACTGCAAGCTAGCGGATGAATATTGTTGTTCACTCATGTAAATTATCTATTTTTTTATCGCAATGTCGTAACCAGAGCAACAACAAATAATTCTGGACCAGAAGTATATTAAATAAATATTAAAATAAACATATTTTGACTTGATTTTGAAATCAAATTTTCACTACAGCAGCGTGCTCAGCTAAATGCAAGTAGTGGCAGCTTGCCTTGATTTTTTGGGCTAGTCTTCCACTTTTTTTGCTATAAAACCCCCCTAATTCAGCATTTGTATACACACACAAAATATTGGCATAGAAAGTAAACATCTAAGTGTTAAATAACTCCCATTTTGGACAGAGGGTTTTTTGTGCATTATTGACAATGGCAAGGGTAAAAAGTTAATTGCATTTTGTATCAACATACTCATGAGACATTTAAGGAGGGCTAGTTATCTAGATCAGTCCATTTCCAGTTCAGCAATAAGGTGTTCCCAAATTTTAATTCCATGGGATGTAGAATTTCTATTAAGGATTTCTGTGAAAGAGAGCAAGTTTATTAAATAAAAATAAGCACCTAATGCTTTCAAAAGAAAAGGGCCCCTCAAAAACTTATGTAGTATAAGACAGTGATTGTGAGGAGGCAGCTGAGGGTTTAAGCAATTTTGTTATCCCTGAAATGAATAATACATCAGAGCCTTTCATCCCTAAGGTAGTCATTGTGTCATGACAGGAAAGAGTACTTAGCAATAGAGATGATTGACTTTCCCTGAAACACAGGCTGGTATTTCCAAGGTCAGAAATAAGGACCTTCCAAAAATAAAAATTCTGACACAGGAGTACTTTTTTTTAAAAAAATTATTTATATAGGATACCATGGTTGAATGAATAGTCTTCTAAAAAAAAAGACAATCCATCCCTCTGGTATTACTCTATTCCAGAATAACGTTCTAGTCATAAACAAATSTGAGAAATACTCGAGAAATACGTGAGAGAAGATATAATGCATCATGTCTAGTTCCTGTACTCACGGGTAGTTTATACACTTTAATGGCATATTTTGTCAGAGATGTATATAACTAAATGTTTTACACTTCAAATATCTTTCAAACATTTTTTGCAGGATCTCTGTTGTGGAGGAAGTGTCCTGAGAAACATTACTCTCAGCACACGATGCTGTGAAAATCGGTATATATCTGGATATTCACTGTTCCCATTGAAGTCAGTGGGAATATGACTGTAGCATAAACTGCTGAATTTTAAGTGCAGCAAGACTCAGGCTCAGAAAATAATTCAAGAAACTTATGTCAAGTATGCTGATCTTCCAAATCTGCACACAATGGTTTGTATGGTTGAACTGAGATATGATAGCTTCTCGTCATTGTTTACCTGCTAGTTTATGGCATCCCATGCTAGAGTAAGAAAAGAAGAAAACTGTTCACTTCCTTCAGTGCTTAAGACAAATGGCAGGTACCAGGTGACAGAGCATGGCTGTGAACTATGGATACGATGAGAGTGGCCCCAGGAAGGTTCCTCTATCTAGGAGAYGATAAAGATTTAAAACAGAATTTAGCTAATATACCCTGCAAATTCATTTCAGGTCCTACTCAATATATTTGCTGATATAAACCCATTTTTCAGGTGACTATGTTTTCCCATACTTCCTATGGAAAACTAGATGTCTAAGTCAGATCTGCTGGGCTCAGCAGGCAAACAGCTGCCTGGACCTTAGACCTTAACTGTGCTTTTGAGCTGRTGAGTGCCGTCCCTTCTGAACAGGGCCACCGTGCAGGCATAGAATATTCTGGTCCCCGTTTACACTTTATTTGACAATATGCTCTGGTGGTTAGTTTGGTGTTGACATGTGCACGAAGAAAATAATTTGGAAAACCTTTACTTACATGGGCCTTGGTAAAGCTTTGATGACAAAAAACACCATTATTCCCCATGAATATCATCCCTGGCTGCTAGAGTACTGTGCATGGTAGGACTTAGGGATTTCCAAAGCTCTAAGTGTGCTGGAATTGTGCCACTTTGGAATACCTGCAGTGGCAATCATGTCAAAACAGATGAGTACTGTACTAGTAGCTTGCAATCTTTATCTCCTGGTGGCTGAAATTTTGTCTTGCAGAAGTGCATTTCTTTTCACACGAGGCTGAAGAATTAATTTCCAGTTTTCTTTACTGCAATGTTGTTTTGTTATTTAAAGAATACTATGTTGACAGAACAAAAGATTTTCAGTTTTCTGCCTTGTAATTGTAATCTATACCTTAATTATAATAAGGATGTACTTGAACTAATCGATACAGTTGTAATACTGGCATTTTTTACTCCACTTTCCTTTACTCTTTTTTCCTTGTCAGAGAAAATAAGTTACAATTCTGTCTGCAAATGCATAGCACAATGCACTTCACTGCCATATCAAGTTCTAAAAGTACTGCATATGATTTCAGGCACCTTTAATAGATGCTTCATTTGGAGTATTTCAGCTGTGTTATGGAGATTCTTTTGCTTTTACTCACATKATCACATCTGGAATGTTGTCAGAAAAGAGAATTCAATTTCAGATGGGAATCATTATTCAGCCAAGGGTTTAGCTTCATATCCTGTTGGTGTGGAAGTAAGTTCTGCTTTAGGATTTAGGAGAAACTAAATATTAGGTACAGCCTTATCAAATTGGTAAGATTCTTCAAGATTGCAAATAACATTTCCCACTGCTTTAACAGGTCTGTATATTCTGAAAATTCTTGTGTTCATGTTAAATCTTCAAAGAAAAGATTCTGTGGAAAAGATCAGTACAGCTCCATGAGAGAAAGGCAAGACTTCATTAGCCACAGACTCACAGAGAACATCTTGAGCAGCATGAAGCTATGGCATGACAGATGCAGAATAAAGAGAATGAGTTTTTATACACATATATGATGACAAAAGTCCCAAATCCACTTTTAAGATTGTCCTGGTTTGAAGGACAGCTGTCTGTCAAGGAAGGTGGGAAACCTCCCTTGAGTACAGGATGACCTCCCTCCCTCCTCCGAATTACTGTACCTTTGAAATTATGGGGCTCTCAGGCAAAGATGTGGTAAAAAGAATAACAGTTCTTTACTAGGGTTATATAACTATACATGTATATATATAACAAGACAGTTAAATAGCAACCATAAGAGAACACACAAATCCCTCATCAGTTCCTTGTCTGATGTTGAGAGATTCTCCGTTGGGGCAGAGAGGCTGCGGTGACTCCCCTGCGGCTGCAGGGGGCGCTGTGGCGCGAGCGCGAAGACCCTCACGTGGCAAATGGCGGCTCCGGCAGACGGGAAAGGGCGGGGGGGGTCGCTCCCGGTGCGAACCCACGGGGCAGCAGCCAGCCCCACCAACCTCGGCAGCGGGCAGCGAGCGGTGCAGGCAGGCAGGGTTGACTGGGGAGCGATGGACCTCGGTATCACCCACCAGCAGACCAGCAGAAGGCAGGAAACAGCAGAGATGAGCAGCTCCGGGCGGCAATTGGTTACAGCGTAACTCTGTACCCTGTGCCACCGCGGGACCCTTGGAGATGTCACAGTGTATCCGTGCTCTGGAGTGAGCCGGCGGAGCCGTTGCAGTGTGGCAGTGTTCCTGGCACTCGCTGCAGACACGACCGTCCTCCTTGAACGCCGAGTGGAGAGAGAGGCAAGCCCGTTCTCCACCCACCGCTCGCCCAAGTCTCAGGCAGTTCTCTCGCGATGATCCAGCCTCTGGGGAAACATCCCTCTTGTCAGTATTTCCAAGTCTTTGTTCTTCTTTAATTGGGGGAATTGTCCTGGCTTCTGGGCTGGGCAAGTGGTCCCTTTTGTCCTTAAGTATCGTCCATTCTGTGTCATTAGCGTGGAGTGCAGCTGCACAGATAACTCCCTTTTGTTCTTAAGTATCGCTCATCCATTCCCAGCCAGACCCTCCCCACCTACACAGCTTCCCTGGTACCCCAGGAGAAAGGAAACAAATTTTCATTTCTTTTTTCTAACCCATAACAAAGATCAACAAATATGTGTCACCTAGCTCACTCATGACAAACGTTTATTGTCTACTATTTGATTAGCTTCAGAGACTTTGTAAATACTTAGTGTCTTAAAGTTTTGTAAACTGAGGTGAAATGAAGGAGATGTTCAGACAATCAGGTTCTTTCAGTTGAGAAGAGCTATCACAGAAAGCTAGATTTATGACTGCTTCACTTATTTAAAGTTGGGTGATCATAAAACAAGGACAGAAGAATTTTATTCTTTCTTCATTTTAGTTACATCTTCTGTAAAACAAATTCCTATTGACTTTCCTAGTGGAATAACTTGCACAGTGTCTTCAGAAACTGCATTCTTCAGTCTATACTTGGATTATTTTGGTCTAGAAACATATTATGGCTTCTAAACTCCCTGAAAAGTGCTTTTTGCTGAAAATATATCTGTTCTGTTGAGACATTTCAGAATGTAGTTGTGCAATCTCAGATAATTTTGTTTGATTACTCACCATTTTCAAATCAGTTTTAGACAGTAAGAAAAAACCTGTTATTTCACCTAATTTYAGTAATAGAAGAAATAGTTCTCAAGTGGATGATACAAGTTTAATGACTTAAAAGGTTCATTTTTTGATYGTAGTGTGTGGGATTTTGTCAGATCCACAGTAATGGCAATGAACAACAGTAAAGCTTATGAATGCCTATGAGCATGATCAATAGAAAAATACATTATCTTCTCCCTGAGTATAGTACTTCTTTGCATGAATTTTATGTTGAAAGCATTTTTGTGAGAGACAAAAGAGCACTTAGAAGGGAAAAAAAATCAATGTCTTCTATGACATTTCTTCATCCAAACTATGACAAATAAGATGTAGCAAATAAGATATATCAAAATAGCAAAATTAACTTTATCAACCTTGAAATCATGCACCACATATACCTGTTGTGTAAAACGTTCGTAAATTCATGATCATAATGACTTACACTGTAATTTGCAGTTACACATTGCAATTTAATGCCAACGGTGCATACTGGTGAATCAATATAATGACGTATTTTACTGTAATTATTTTTAATGCTTTTTTTGTTAAGAGCTCACTTTCTAAAGTTTGTCTTAAATTTTAGTTGTTGTACTTGAAGCTGGGAAAACAGAAATAATACTTGACCTTAGTTGCCATTTTCATTTTATTTCCTGTTCCATTTCAGGTGTCTGGCATCAGTTTGCTCATGCAATGCTGGAAAGCCCATATGTCCTTACAGGTCCTCAAGGAGCAGAACTTGACACTGAGAACTGTTGCAGCTTCTTCATAGGTATAGTGGTCACTCTAAAAATTCAGCATTTGCAAATCAAGCAACAAACCAGGGAACTGAATGCTTGGAGTGAACCAAATACACAAACCATAGTATCTCGCCACTAAAGAACAAGTTTAAGAGGACATGAAAGACCCATGTTCAGGTGTCTACACTCACATGTTAATTATTGACAAGTGTGGGAGGGAAGGAATAGTAGAACCTTATATGGTTCTTCTCTGGCCAACATATTTTGAGGACTGCAGAAGTGATCCCTGAGTATAAAAGAAGATTAAATCCCTGAAAGAAAMCCTGTCTATATGTTATGCTGCATTTTACCCAGGTCCCATAATTTAGTGTCAAAAATTAATGGCATGCCTGAATGCCATATATCCACAGAATCTCCAGATCACTGAATGGCTGAAGTTGGAAGGCACATCAAAAGATCATCTAATTCCACCATAGCACAGTCACCAAGAGCATAGTGCCCAGGACTATGTTTAGTTGGGTAYTGAATATCTCCAAAGGTGGAGACTCTACAGGTTCCTTGGGCAGCCTATTCAAGTGTTTGGCCACTCTCTCAGTGAATAACTTTTCATTATGTTTAATTTTACAAATTTCAGCTTGTGCTCATTGCTTCTTCTTTTACTGGTTATCACTCAAAGAAGTTTACTTTCATCTCCAACTTTCTTCTCTCTGTCAGGTGTCTATATATAGACTCTATTCAGGAAGCAAATACTGCAGCAAAAGTAAGGACCAATACGAATCTACATATACCTTTTCATTACATATATGTATATATATACACACAGACACCCCCACACACCCCACTTGAAAGAGCTAGAGTTTTAATACTGCTGATGAAGAGAAAGCAAGCTTTAGTAACAACATCCTGAAGATTTTGTTTTCTGTGCTGTTCTTGTTCATGCACGTACCTCTCAATTAATTCTAGAAATATCTGATTAAATAGTTTCAAGAGACAGTATTGTGTCAAGGTAGGTTTGTTTAGGTAATGATCAAGTGACAGCTCTAAGGATAAGACCCTTGCATGTATGTCCACATGGTGTTTTAAACAATGTAATTTTAAAATTTCCTTTTTAGTAATTGAATTGACTTCTTAAGTCCACCTCAAAGACGATGCAAGCAGGTCATTGTTGATGCCAATATCTTTGGGAGATAAGACTAAGTGCAGTCTGTGATCTAGGCTGAAAGCAATGAAATGGGGTGCAATAAAGAAAATGCTTCACATAAAGATGCATTAATTCAGGATGAAGGTGAACTGGATAGGCAAAAGTTTCACAGGGAAGAATATGRAAATTACAGTATTCATGTAAATAAATACTACTCTGATACAGTGTAGAGATGAACGATTGGTCTGTAAGTTTTATGGATATCGATATTGATACAATGTCCATATACCCGGGAGAGAACTCAGCTTGTACCTGTGAGAGAATTGAGCTTTTACTCGTGAGAATTGTGACACTGATAGAAGAAGAAGCACAACAACAGAAGGATAATCTGCATCTGCTGTAGGGAGTTACTGGTTGATATGTACAAAGAATGTGTTCTAATAATAGCCAAAAAGTGGCTTTATATATGTGCTAAGAATAGACAACTAGTAATGTTGTGTTATTATTTGCTGCAGCCAATGAACATGTAACATGAATGCTGAGAAGTATTATAAAAGAGGCCTTGTATTATTAAATTGGGGCCCATTGTCCCGAAGCAGCTTGTGTGTGTTTTGTGTCTTGACTGTCTCAACAGTGACAATACGGTACTAAACAATAATAGTAAAAAGGAAATCTTTAATTTACTTTCATGGAAGCGAAATACCATATTTTAAAGCAGAGATAACTGCTGAGCAACTTAATTCTGTAAATTCTTATTTTAGAGAAAGTAAATTTATCTAAGCAATCACTTGGCTCAAAGTTTCCCCATGTTCATAGACTGTATTGACTTAAACAAGTTCAAAATAAGGCATCTGGACCCATGTCCTMGTTTCCTCCTAAAATAACAGGCACGAACTAGAAAAAGTCCAAGATTAAAATGTGCTGAAAGACATGCAAATTGATGTCCATGAAAAACCCTAAGAAAACTTATGCATATACAGACTACTGAAATAAGATATGAAGATTGTTCTACTTTGCTTACGAGACATTATAAATAGTCTAAAATGAGTGGAAATGGAGATGTCAGTGAGTGTAAGATGCAGCAAAGGAACCAAAATTATATACTTGTTCTGCTCGAAGGCAAATACCAAAAAGGTTTAGTCAGATGCTGAAAAGTCACAATTTCTTTGTAAAACGTGATACATCAAGAATCATTACACTCCTAGTGCAAAGATTATAAACAAATACATTTTCATGAGAAGTCTTCAGAAATCCTTGATAAGGGCTGTGAATTAATAGGTCGAGGATTCATGTGAATTCAGTCTACAAAAAAGACCATGCTYGATCATCTCTCTTTTAAATATAATGGGAGATTAGCTATGCAGCACACTTGGAGACACYGAAGAAAACAGTGTCTTCAGCTGTGAGTACAAGGCCTTTCATGGAGTATACAAGTTTTTATGTGAAATTAGAGCAAATATTGAAAAAAAATACCAAAGAGAAGGTGAATGATATACTATGTCCAACTATCTATTGACCTCAGTTGTTAGCCATACAGGCGATGACCTGACCAGAAAACACTTGAATACAAGGTGATAGGAGAACAGGGGAAAAGAGAGGTGATGGATGGAAACATTCCTCCTTTCTTTGAGGTCTGAGCCTTTTTGTAGAATTGTTTGTATAGTGATAATAATAATAAAAAAATATTTTATCTAATGTCAGTCAACATTTCTGTCAAAAATATTTTTCTCACACCTTGTCTCCCACTATCCCCATGCACCAAACAGACATTTCCCTCCCTCCATTCTTGAAAATTTATTTCCCTTTGCATGTAAAGTGGAGGTTTTCTTTGTGTTTTSGAATAAGGGTCCCCCAAAGTGTCTGCAGCCCAGATATTTATGATGGCTGCACCACACGTTCATGCTCTCTTGTTACAGAAGGAGGCTGCTGGAACATGGTCTGGGCAGCCATATTTCCAYTACTAATAGTAACTCCTGTGTAAGGAATTGTCTGAGCCAACATCTGACGGATAAACAGAGCTGATGGCCACAACTGCCCTCTGAAGTGACCAGGCCTTGGGGATGTGACAAACACCTATCCCTGGCAAGGTTAGTCTTTTCGAATACCTCAAGATAGATTTACTTAAAGGCCCCTGAGGCACATTCTGAAGCAAAAAGCTGGATATGTAAGGCATTGCACCTCTAGCTACTCATTCTGCCCCTTGCTGAAGGTTACAGCCATCATTGAAAAAGCTGACAGAAGAGAATCTGCAGTCATATTTCAACAGTTCTGTTCACAGGCTGGTTGATGAGGGCAAACTCTACAGCTGAGGTATGGATTGACAACTTGAGTGGCTGAGGTATTGACTACTGGGACAAGAAACACCTTAAACCATTGCAGCTAAAACCAGAAGTGGCTTGACTTCATAAAGTTTAAAGCTATTTTGAAATTTATTATAYGCTATGCCCCTGAAATTTTCTTATGAAACTAGATTAATGTGAAACTAGGCATTCACACAATGTCAGGTTTCCAAATTAAAAGGATTTCAACTTTTCAAATTTATCATCTTAACATTGTATTACTATAAAATGGTACTTATAAGAGAAATTGCAGAAAAGAACAAGAAGAATGAGCAGAGTTCTTGAAAACACGACCTCTGAAGAAAGGCTAGGATTTGAAGAAAAAAAATGACTGGAAGGGATATAAAATAGCACTCTTTGATATGCAGAAGGTAGTTACAAAGAGGAAAGGAATAATCTGTTCTCTGTGTCAACCTTGGATAGAACAAGAAGTAATGGTCTTAAATTAGAGCAAAGGAAATTTAGATTATGTATTAGGAAAAGATTTTCAACCATAAATCACAGAAAAAGACCATCTAGAGAGACTGTGGAATTACCATTACTGGAAGTTTTGAGAACAGACTGGGCAGACAACTTTCAAGGCTGAATAAGGTTGAGGGGAGCCTGTTCTGGGAACAAATGATAAACTTTTAAAGTTCTTTCTGAGATTTTTTTTTTTGATGCTGGAATATCTAATATATCACATGAACTTAAGCACAAATTAGGTGAAAAAAAAGTCAAACCAGCAGTGAAATAATGTGAAGAATGAAGGACATGCTGACTAACAGTTTGTTGACTAACAGATTATGCTGGGAATGATTTTTTGCTACTATTCTATGAAATGAATGACATACTAATGGCTGTCGTTTATCCATCTGGGGAACAAACTGAGTGATGTAGAAATTACCAAAGTGCATTCCCTTCTTCTCTGCTTTTGCCTTTTAAGTTATTTTTAACTCTTTTTAGCATTCATTGGATTGTGATGGTTAMCAAAAGGAAATGTCATCTCCAGTCCCCTTTGTGGTCAGGCCTTAAGTGTCCAAGGAATTTTTAAACAGTATGCAAATACTACCTGAACTGCCCAATGTTTCCTTATGTAGATGAGCAATCTAGCATCTAGCATCTGGGATCTGACCTTTCGATGCTGATGCTACTTAAATAAAATAAGATTGGGAATTCTGTTTTCACTCCGAAACCAGATGTAAGAATGTCAAATAAATTCTGTTTAACGTTTTTCAGATACAGGTGGTCATTAGCCTTGTGAAAATTTACTCTGAAAGAGCTCTTTCTCTGTGAGACTTTTTCAGTTTATAACAATATTATACGCATACCACATCTGCCAGATAAAGTGAAGTTTAAGACATGCCTGGGATCAGCAATAAAAGCTGTCCTTTACAAGGCATTCCAAGAGAGGCTATTGCTGTGACAACACTTAATGCCGCACATTTTGCTATGAGGTTATAAGGATAACTGAAATACCTTTACCTAATTTAGCTCAAGTATTGTAAAATGTTAATGATTTATTAGAATAATGAACTCCACAAAAGGTCATACCAGGTAAACTCATTAAAGCAAACATATTGAAATAGAATTATAGAGTCACAGAAGCATTGAGGTCAGTCCAGCCCCCTTGCTCAAGACAAAGTCAACTAGAGTGGGTAGCTTGGGATTGTGCCCATTTGGGTTTTGAATATCTCTTGGGATTAAAGTTGCACAACCACTCTGAGTAACTATTCCTATACTGTGTGCACARATGCACTGTAAAGAGGTTTTCTCTTATGATGTCTAAGTGAGATTTTCTGTATTTCAATTTGTGCCTGTTGCCCCTTTTCCTTTTACAGATTGATACTGGTAGGAATCTGGATCTATCTTCCTTATTTGCCCCGTCAGGAAACTCATATTGATAAATTATGTTTTCCTTTTCTGAGCCGAACAGTCCCAGCTCTATCAAGCTCTCCTTGTATGCCAGATGCTCCAATCCCTTTATAGTCTTCATTGCTATTTGCTGAAGCAATATATTCATACTGCTTTTGTTCCATGGGAAGCCCAGCACTAGAAACGTGTCTCTCTGGTGTTGAGCACGTGTCTGTCTCCATGTGTCTCTCCAGTGCTGAGCAGAAAACAATCACATCCTTTGACCTACTGTCAATGCTCTGAAAAACACAGACCAGGAATTGCTCCAAGGGTGCCCTGCTGATTCCTCTTGTACTTGTTCTCCACCAAGAGTGCCAGGTTCTTTCCTCCAAAGCAGCTTCTAGTCAGCCCCAAGCATGTCCTAGTGCTTGGGTTTATTATTGCTCAAGTGCAGGACCTGTCACTTCCTTCTGTAGGTCTTCACGAGGTTCTGGAGAAATCCCTCTGAATGGCAGCACATCCATCTGAAGACAGGATTGGGCAAACCTTGGTAGGCCCTCCACAGAGTCCCAGATCTGAATCCCTGGCAAGCAGGAAACCTCCCTAAGCAGCAAATCAGAATGGCAGCTGGAAGCCTTGGTACCCTGCAGCAGGGAGTCTCCCACTGCTATCGCCCACCGCTTCCTTGGGCTGCTGCTGCATGGCTCAAGCTCAATCAGGCTGGTTGCTCCAATAAAAGGAAAAGCTATCAGTTCTCAAGTGATAGGAATTAATATTTCACCTAGAGTACCCCTTGGTATATTATGTCTTTCCAGTGTATTTTCAGCAYATTTTCAGTTACAAGAGGATTTTTTGGTCCCACCTTGCTATTTRAACTGAGTACATTTTAAAAGATAGCACTGGAGAAAAGACATAGATGACTAACACTGTTGCACACCATTTATTTTTTTTACAAAARGAAGAAAAATATTTTTAGTGGTTTGAGATACTTTTATACTAACTGAAAGGTAGCCTTTTGAATTAGATAAATTTACTTACTTCCTTATTTCACTATTGTGGCTGATATTCTGGGAGCCCTGCATCATCCTSTTTGGGAAAAAAGGTGAACAGGAGWATATGAGGGCCAAGCAAGGGAAAAGATTATCCAGCCATGTCAAAGGATGGATAATGGATACTCCAGCAATTTTGAAGAACTGTGAAGCTCAAGCATCAGCTGAAGGTAAAATAGAGGGAAATGAAACTAGATTGTCAAATGCTTGAATAAATAAAACCAAAATCATTCAGTGTTGTCACACTGAAGTTCTCTGTSAGTCTAGTTCCAGCTCTATTAAAAAGATCAGTAGGATTTGTGTCTTCAAAACTCTTCCTTGGCTTGTCAGAGCTAAGCCACACAAAGTTTCTAAGTGTCATTTTGGTATTCAAATCCACCATGCAGATGCTGCAAATCTACAAAACAGATCTACCAAAAACATGTMTATACTGAGTGTGTACTTTCTGGTACTACCTGCCTTCTAGGTCTGCCTAAAACAGTCACCATTGTTTTGTCCCTTTCTGTGTTCTCAAAGAATTCTGCTTCCATAATAGTAATTTGACAACTGCCTGGAAAGCAGGCAATAAAAGTTAAAATCTCTTCAAGCTACTCAGAGTTGAGTTTGGATTTTTGTTTGTTTGTTTGTTTGTTTTTTTGTTTGTTTTTTTTTTACTTGTTTGTTTAAAAACAGCCATAACACAAAAAAACTGAACATAAAACCCTGTTATGGGTTCGACAAATGATTTTTTTTTGCCCCATCTAGCAGGGAGACCTGTGGGGGTGGGGAGAGGTTGCCCGGGAACTAATGGGCAATACTTAAGGACAAAGAAAGTTGCCTGCCCACCCACATGCCACGATAATCACCAGAATGGGTGATACTTGAGGACAAAGAAAGTTGCCTGCACATCCACATGCCATGATAATTTCCCAGCCAGAGAAACAAGAGCTGGGAGTGTTGGCCAGGGGACTGTTCCCAGAAGCTGCAGCTTATCATCGTGAGAGGGGGAAAGACTTTTGAGACTTTAGTGGGAGGGGGCGGAGGCTGGGCTCGGGCTCTTCTCGGCTCGGTGTTGGGTGAAGACAGTCATGCGTGCAGTGAGTGCTGGTTTTGCTCTGAGAGCACTGCTGCACTGTGACATCTCTGCAAGGGTCCTGCCGCAGCACAGGGTACAGAGTTACGCTGTAACTGTCGCCGCCCGGAGCTGCTCGCCTCTGCCGTCTCTGCCGCCAGCCTGGGTTTCTGCTCCACRTGGGTCARYGCCGGGGTCTGCTCGTCTCTGCTGTTCCTGCCTTCTGCTGGCCCCTCGGTGGGTGATACCGAGGTCCATCGCTCCCCAGTCAACCCTGCCTGCCTGCGCTGCTTGCTGCCCGCTGCCGAGGTTGGTGCTGAGCYGGGCTGCTGCCCCGTGGGTTCGCACCGGGACCGATCTCCCCTCTCCCTCTCGCCGGAGCCGCCATCGCCACATGGAGAGGTCTCCGCGCTCGYGCCACAGCGCCCCCTGCAGCCGCAGGGGAGTCACTGCAGCCTCTCTGCCCCAACAGAGAATCGCCCAAYRAAAGACAAAGGACTGTGACTGGGTTTGTCTGTTCTCTTATTGTTGCAGTTTATCTGTCTTGTTRGCTATATCTACATATATAACCCTAGTAAAGAACTGTTATTCTTTTTTCCCACATCTTTGCCTGAAAAACCCTGTAATTTCAAGGGTATGGTAATTTGGAGGGAGGGGGGCCATCCTCTCTGTCCCAGGAAGGTTTCCCGTCTTCCTTGGCAGACACTTGTCTTTCAAACCAGGACAAGCCCAAACCAAAGCGACTTGTATTTTTATTATCACAGTCCAGATATCTCATTAGAGAGGTCTGTTTGAGAGATGAGCTGAGAACACATGTAACAGTGATTGCTGGACCCTACAGCAGCAGGAATTGCTGCAGACTCTGCTTGGGGAAACAAAGGGCAAACAGGAGAGCCAGCTTTGGAATTTGGATGACTGATGTGGATGACKGACTCAGCCTAAGGACATAGTGCCAGAGGCATTTTCAGCTGATGATTTTGAACAGGAAGACAAGTGTTTCTCTCCAATCTAAGTTGCCCTTTTCCTCTCACAGTCCATGCAATTTCTGGATAATTTAAGCAACTTCCCACTCAGATCTTCTGTAAGCTAATGAAAGGTTTTCCCTCTACCATCTGCATAGTAGACAAAGACGGAAATCCGATGGAAGAATCCCTCTGAATGTCAAGTTGTKTACAGAATCTGCATTGTAATGCTTATCTGAGTGACACACAGACATTTCTGACCTTCAGGGCTGTTGTATTTACCACCTTTTGTGTTCTTTTCATCTGCATACCTAAATGCTTCCCATGTAAAGATTTGTCCCTTGCCTTCCTCTCCCCTCATCTCCACTATACATTTTGATGTCAATATCAGATGCCTATGCAGGTGTCATAATTTTTGRTTTCCCTTTAGTGGCAGTGAAAGTGCAAGTTGTTTCTGCAACCAGTACCCACAGTTGCTTATCCTGGAAACACCTGTGGGCAGGTAAGGGCAAGCGTAAAGCTGCCCAAGGGCTAACAGGAGATGGACCATCAACTTCTAGTCCTGAGAAAATTTTCTACATAGCACATTCAGCCTTAGAGCACCATTTGGACTTATTGCAGTCTAAACAATAAATATAAAAACAAAGAAAAAATTATATAGGTTAAATGGACCAACATTACTTTGGTGTGAAATACAGTGAACAATCTGTATAACTAATTGAATTGCTACGGTAATATCTCATTGCTCCTAATAGTATCTTAGCATTATCTTTCTTTTTTCAGATGCCTGTAATTCAGATTCAGTAACATTCTCTAAACATAAGTAAAAATTCTCATGTGAATTATTTTTTTGCCTGAAAAGCAACTATCATACATAAGCAATCATCTAAGGAACAAGGAACTTGGTGTAAGGATTTAGTGTGTCGATATGGCAGCACAATGACATGATAGATTGTAATGGTTCTATGGTAAATAATGCAGATTAAAACTAGATTTTAAAAACAATGTGTCTGTCGCAGTTCACTAAGTGTTTAAAATTATCTCATCTCTCATTTATTTCCATCAAATATATTTTTCTTCCTTTGAATTCAGCATTCATAGGTAGCGAAATCCAGAACTATTTCACAGTAAAATAACATTAGAAGCTTTCATTAMAGTGACATCAATCTCTTTATACCATTCTCATCAATATGATTTATGTAATTTTAATTACAAAAATTCACCAAGAAGTCTAGCCTAACATTTGCTTTTTACGCTTTTCTTTCTAATAGAAAGCAGTCTTAAAGCACTAGGTGTTGCATTTCATTCACAAGAATGAAGTTATTGCGGGTGCCCCTGGTTTCACAGCTGAGACCAGTGGTAAAGAAGGATGCTTKGCTGTGTCTAAATTTTGGGGTGCTCTACCTTCAATACCCTTACATACTTTGTATGACCAAACACCCACTTTATTATTGACTTTGCTTCTCAAATACTATTTGAAAATGGTTTCCTTGCCAATAAGAATAACTTGTATTTCAAGAAAGAGGCTTGCTTATCTCTGTTTAGTGCCATATTGTGATTCCAATGAGACCAGCTCTATCTGTTGGATAGACTTCAGCTACTTATGGACACTGAGACAAAAAAAATCATGGAAGTCACAGCAGACATGGAAAAATTTGAAAATGTTCCGTAAATAATTGTGGCCATGGACCTACTTCACTCTGAAATGTGAGGGGCTATTTCTACATCTGTTCTAACAGCTGATGGGGCTGGTCCTGCCTATGTTACTGCTCAGCTGTACATGTTGGTATGTCCCATAACACTGCAATGTGAGATCCCAGGAAAGAGACTTTTTTTCTGTCAGGTCTCCTTTCCAGATGAAGGATACTGTCCACTTGTCAGGCAGCATAAGTGGAATAAGCCTGACTGAAGTGTAAATGCAGCTGCACCCGAAGAGATGTGGCCCGGCCATCCGTAGACTCCCAGAAGAGAGAGAGCACCACTTGAGCTACTGAAGGACCAAGAGCAGAAGCGACCGGGGGATTGTCTAGTTGCATGTGCTGAGTCAAAGATGCCAAGCACTGCCAGCTTCAGGAGCCCCAGTCCCTGAGGATCCTTTGTGGTGGCCAGCCAGGAACCCAGGTCTGGCATAAAGTAGACTATTGTAAGTGATAGATGTCTAGTGAAGATAAAGGACAYGAAGAATTTTGGCATAGGAATAACTTCAGTCTTCCAACTCACAATAATTTCTAGGATGCAGTATGGTGCCATGGATACATATATGTGTGTGCCAATATGCCTAAATTTTTATTTATTTGTCTRTACATATACAAATCATACATGAACATAAAGGCACACTCATGCATCTAAGATCTATGTATGAACAGCACAAGCCAGGGGTTGAATATTTTCAAATAGGTTCCCTGTGGAAGAAATCAGGACAAATTTTCGTGTGTTGAAATATAGCATGGGTACATGCTATATAGCCCTCTRTTTATACAGAGAATTCGTCTTTTTAAAAGTAGAATGCAAAAATCTTGATGTGAGTATATCAGGGACTGAATTTTCTTTTCCAYTTTTCATAGCTTTTAATATTTTGTGTTTTTTCTTTTTCTTCCAAGACAGAAGAAAATCCACAACAAATAATTCTGTTTCCTGATTATGCAGTAATTATGTTTCCTGTTATTTCACTCTTTACATCCATTTACTATTTTTTTATTTTCCCAGTTCTTTGAGATTCACTCCTCTTCCATATAGCACAGCTGGCACCAGCCCAAGAGAAACCACTGCCTGGCCTGCTAACTAGCACATAGCTTTTGTTAAGGTTGAGATTTGCTGTCAGTTTGGCCTGTTAATTTATCCTTGAGATTTGCTTCTCTCACACAATCCCTTCTTCTCAGCAGACACAATAAAATGAAGAGGAGAGAGGCATTGAGTTTCATGTCTCATACCAAATTCGGCAAACCATCAGTATGAGAAAAGARGCAGCTGTGCATAGATCTCTGTATTTCTTTTCATATCTGTAAATGTTCTCTTCTTTCAAAAAAAAAAAAGAATTAAAAGTTTATGGTTAGTTCCAAAGCAGAATGAAATCCGTATTACCATAGAACCACAGAATAGTTTTGTTTGGAAGAGACCTTAAAGATCATCTATTTCCAACCACCTGCTGTTGAGGAGGGACATCTTCCACTAGACCAGGTTACTCAGAATGCCATCCAGCCTGGATCCTCATGGAATGTGTTGAAAAGAGTTGCAGAAATCTTGGCTAAAAAACAGCTGTGAAAATAGAGCCTGTGCAYAGGTTTTTAGAAGTCACCCAAGAAAGACTTAATTGCATGTCAACCATGTTTTCAGGCATTGAGATTCAGACTTGGGGCTATGTTTGAGAGGTTATGGCTCATTTTGAAGCAGCCAGAGCACTCACAGCAGGTTTATGACACAGCTGCTAAAGATGAATCCTGAAATGAGTGTTAATATCTGCATTAGAAACCTCCAGTTCTTCCGCCAGCTCCACTTCTCCCAGAAGCTACATACACATCCTTAGCTCCTCAGCCCACTGCCGTTCTACTGAATCCTGCTTCTCATTGCCAGTCTAGTAACACAATCCTTATACACAAAGACTCCAGGCAGAAAGATCTTAGGCAACCTCTTTATGATCAAAGTGCATTTTCCTCTCCTCTCCTCTCCTCTCCTCTCCTCTCCTCTCCTCTCCTCTCCTCTCCTCTCCTCTCCTCTCCT
>JACAXG010000073.1:3099013-3257863 GCA_018881555.1 Amblyornis subalaris
CCTTTCCCTTTCCCTTTCCCTTTCCCTTTCCCTTTCCCTTTCCCTTTCCCTTTCCCTTTCCCTTTCTCTTCCCTTTCCCTTTCCCTATCCTTTCCCTTTCCTTCCCTTTCCCTTTCCTTCCCTTTCCCTTTCCTTTCCTTCCCTTCCCAAACCTTCCTTCCCTCCTTTCCTCTTTTGCCAAAAAGAAAAGCCATAAATCTCAAAACTCCTTCTGAAAGAAATGGAATTTGGAAAATCCTGGAAATCATAGGAGTTGAGAAGGATAATATACATCTAAAGAACTCAGATTCATATTATCAAAGAATCTTTGCACGCAGAATTTTATTTTAAATATAGGTAAGAAAAGTGTGCATGTGTATAAGTTTACAAGGAAAATATCCCAAAATAAGTTGCAGAAGAGTGAATATCTTGATATTTTTCTTATTGTATTTGATGCCATTGAGAGACCTTTTTATTGATGATCTTTCACACCAAAAAAAAGCTTTATGGTTAAATATGAAAAGCAATATAAATTATTATAGGATTACACAAGAAAAATTTGAATGGTGTACTCTGAACTTGTCAGATATTGTCAAGCTCTCAGGCAAAATATATATTTGACAGGTTATCCATCAAACTAGATTATATATGAAGGAGGTTTGAAGGGAGGCTATTCAAAATACCACAATAGATTTTTTTCTATTAATAAAATGATGCAAAAGGAGAGAGAAATTAAAGAGTAATTTTTAAATTAAAAGTTGCCTTTTTATTTTCAATAGGATTTTATAAAATGAATCATCATAATATGTATATGAAAATGGTCTTTCTTTATAATTTTTTATTACCATGAAACCACATGGAAAAATATATTCAACMTTACAGATAACAGAGATTGAGCTGAATTTGAAAATTTACTAAGAAAACTGAATCAGAGAACTGTAAATGGAAGAGAAAGTATTAATCAATGTGTAAAAGTCAGGCAACATTTTTTTCTGAGGACTCTCATCAAAGTTTAAAAGCATATATACATACAGAAAAAAAAATTGAGAAAAAGTAATGTTTTTTTCTTATTTTCTCTCACTTTGCTGAGACAATTGCAGTGACAGTCTAGTGGGACACAATAAGGATAAGACTTCTTAGATAATGATCAAAATAGAATTATGAAAGTATATCTATCAGGGCATTAGTTGGCATCCACTTCACTGTGGTTAGCTCCATCTGTAATGATTGATGCTGGGGGTTTTTGCACCTTGCTCTGGGGACCAGTCACTGATCAGAGTCAAAGGCAAGATCCTGGATGTCCTACTATCTGACTGGCATGCACCAAAATGACAATTTACTGTCTCTGAACTTCAATGAACAGGGAAGAACATGACTGTGATGTGTAGGAAAAAGCATGAATAGACTATAGGCACTTAAAATACTAGCCAGTGTGGACAACTGATATACACAGCTAGGCAGAGCATTCTAATTTGATCCTGCTACCAGCTAAAGGCTGTGGCTCATTTAAGTGCATTTGAGAAATACATTTAGAAAAAATTGAGAGCAGAGGCATACATGAAGTTACATACTGAACAGGTTTAGAAGGTTCCCATAAAATATTAACTCCTGCATGCAACAGTTCAGCCTCACATGACACATAGTCAGCATACTGTTCTCTCTTGCAGAAGCTAATCTACTCACCTTTCTAGATCATGCTTAACAACACATCTTCTTCTGTAGCCTGCTGTTAGCCCTGTTCGTCTCTCACTGCAGCTTTTCACACTTTTGCAAAACTGACCTGTTCAAACATCYTTTTCCAGCAGGAAAAGTCTTGTTATGGTCCCTACTGTCATAAATTTAATCAAATAATTTTGACTCCATTTTTCTGGTGGTCAAATATGTTCCTGATCTTATAAGATTTCATCTTCTGAGTAATTCTTGAAAAAATACTTGACATGTGCTAAAATGAATACACATTTCTGCAAAAGARGAATGCCCATATTGACAAAGAGATTAAAGCAGGTAACTGCACACTCTTTTGAGTACTGTTATGTAGGAGTGTCTTTGCATTAATCAGTTCACAAAGTTTAGTTAAAGGCTAGTGGACCCAATTAAAAATAGATGAATAAAACCTTCCGGACAGATTTTTCAATAATAGCTTTTTAGTCAGAGAATGACAATTCGCACTGGGTGACCTTAATCACCTGACAGTGATGTACTGTATCAGGTTTAGTTGTTTACTTATCTGTTTCTGAAACTGATGGATCAGATACAGGAGCTTGTTTATCATGTTCAACTCCTTGTCTATTTGATTCAGTAAAAGTTTTATCAGATTTARCATGCTATGTATTTATCAGGTGATATGTGTGCTTAATGTGCAATGCAATGATAATGATAGTGCTGTAAGGGCAGGAAATCTGTCAGTGTTTCCATTATAAACCCCATTTACCAGGGTTTATCAYTGAGCCACAGCTCACTGTTTGTCAGCTTAGATGCACTTTTWAAAATAAAATTATATTTATATTGGTACTACTATTTGGTGTTGCAAGAGCTGGTCTGAGGCATGCCTATTGTTTTAGAGGCTTTGCACTTAATACAGAAAAAATTACTTCCAAAGGCAAAGAGAAGTGTTTTGTTCCACACTTTTATGCACAGAACTCATATTATCATTGATGGGTGTTATGTCTATTTCTCATTTGATAGAACTCAGTATCTTCACTAACGGGCAAGACAGGTCTCTTAGCTTAAACATAAATGAAAAAAAAYCTTTTGAGATATTTCATGCTTCTAGAGTAAGCTGAGGCTTGAATAATAACAAAAGAAGTTACGCTGTATTTAAATTAGGTGAATAGGTTCTTTCCACCAAAATCTCTGCTAATGTAATGATGGTATCCTTCTGCTTGGGAGATGGCTGTTGGGAAATTCTTACACTGAAGGAGAAGTGCTTGTGTTTGTTACCATGCATTCCCACATCACACATGGCTGCTTGTGGGTGCTTTCTTCAGCTTCTCCAAGAAGTTACTGTTCTCACATATTTGAACCCTGCCCTCCTAGAGACATAGATTTCTGCAGAAGCTGTTTTCTAGAGCAGGCTCTGGCTAACAGGTGTCAAAGAACATCAGAGCCTGAGGTGTGAGTCCATGTCAGACTGACCAATATACCCAAGCTTATGCAGAAGCAAGTGCATCCTCGACTCACATGAGCAAGCTGTATTGATGAGGGCACATTTTTATCTGTAAGYCAACTATGGTTTTTATACATATATATTTATATAAGAGGATTCAAAGTGATATATATGCCTTGAAGGGGTTGAAAGAACATATTATATGTATATATATATATATGTGTGAAATGTTACAATATTCCCAAATGTCCCTGCATGAAATGTCAGCCTAAACTGTCATGGTTTAACCCCAGCTGGGAATTAGCCCCACACAGCTGCTCGCTCCCTCTCCCTGGGTGGGATGGGGGACAGGATCGGAAAAGTGAGAAAACTTGGGGGTTGGGATAAAGATCAAAGATCTAAGGATAAAAATTAATGTTAATAGGTAAAGCAAAAGCCATACACACTACCAAAGCAAAACAAAGAATCCATTCACCTGTTCCCTCAGGTAGGCAGGTATTCAGCCATCCCCATAGAAAGCAGGGCTCCATCACATTTAAGGGTTACTTGGGAAGACAATGCCATCACTCTGAAAGTTGTCGTGTCTTCTTGTCATTCCCCCCCCCCCCCTTCTTTTCTCTTTCCCCAGCTTTATATTCTGAGCGTATGGTTGGCAAGCTCACAGGTTTGTGGCAGGATGCTCTGCCTGGAATGGGGAAAACAGGTCAAAAAATGCCCTATTTGCAAACCTACATGTGGTAACTGAAGAAGGGGGCATCATGCTGCTTTTGGTGTTGAATAATGCTGAAACCAGTCTGAGTCATCAATCACAAAGATAACCATCCTGACACTGGTACAATACCTGCATAAAGGAATGAACAACTGATGCTGCTTATAACTTATCCAAAGCTGCTGAGCTGATACAGCAGGCCTGGAGACATATGACTGATAATCACTTTACAGTCAACTATAAAAGCCAAGTCCCAAATTTTAATGACAGGGTCTTCTGACATATCTCCTCCTTGAAGTGCATGTATGGAGATTCTTCCCTTGAGTGGSGACATCCCTCAGGATTAGTCCTCTTACTCCTTGAGGCTGAAAGAAAGATTTGCCCATGGTCATTGTCATRGGTGAGTAGCATCAATCTCTACAATCATTTTCCTAGCTTTARTACAATTGCCTTAATATAATTGTTTTGATATTGCTTCAAAATAGTGCACTATATTATAATAGTTGTTATAGCTCCTATACTGTGTAGTAAATAATTCTGATGAAGATCTTTTTGTCTAATCATTATCATAACAAATTATRCATTTTTATATAAATGTATCAGATTTGCCATCCTTAATTGTACAGGACAAGGTTGTGAAAAGATCCAATTACACCTGTATAATCCTTTAGATATAAACAGTTGACAAAGTCTCTGAGAAGGCATTTAGAAAGCAAGTGGGTCCTTTCTGTACCTCGTGAGTCAGCAGGAGTGTTGGAAATGATATGACTTTCCTAACTAATTTTTAATTAGTTGCTTTAATTAAATGTAAGCAGCACTCACTTTTAGCCAGCRCTTTATTAAGTTTCTGCATAAAACTTATTGTTACTTTGATCATTAAATCATCAAAACCCTAAATTTGTTAAAACTCACCCTGAAAAGCTTCAATAAACAAAGGCAACGTCATTTGAAGATTGGGTATCTGGGATCTTAAACTTATGACTCTTCAAGGCTGTTGGAGTAACCAGAAGATACAGAGGAGATTAAGGCCTGGAAAGTTAGAGTCCACATCTGAGAAAAAGACAGCAAAAGGACTACAGGATGTGGACCAAATTAGCATAAAGACTTAGACATCAATAACCAATAGGGAGTACAATACTAGTTAATGAAGAGGATTATGTAATTTAGAACCAATGAACATTAATTTCTTTGTTTGCTAAAAGTGTATAAATAAGTGAAAWAGTGTTGTATCAGTGTCTGTGTGGAGGCTGGAACTTTGTCAGCCACTCACACACCTCTTAGCCACGAATAAAGTAATGCCTTGCTTGCTAATATTAGAAAGACGGTGCTAGAGAGTCTTACTTATCCTGATGATTTAGGAGGGCTTCTCTAGTAATCTTTGTCTGAAGTTTCCACTCTGCCTGCAATGATGCTTGGCTTTATATGCTGTCATATGGTCTTGGATCATTTGGGGTCAGGTATCCTGGCTGTGCCCCCTGCCACTCCTTGTGCACCCCAAGTCTCCTCGCTGRTAGGGTGAGGAGGAGAATATGCCTTGACTCTGTGTAAACACTGTTCAGCAATAACAGAAACATCTCTGAGTTGTCAACACTGTTTCCAGCASAAATCCAAAGCATAGCCCCATACCAACTGCTCTGAAGAAAATTATCTCCATCTCAGTCAAAACCAGCACATTTGCAAAGTGGTACCATTCATGAATGGAAGGATTAGTGTTGCAACCYAACTTCTAAACCTAACCTAAAGCCAAGTGTTTTTTTTAAATAGATGTAGAAATTGATAAACCCTTTGGTTCATGGACTGGGTTTCCAGCTTATAAAAGATATCTGGCATTGTAGAATTGTAGACTARGTGTTTCCTTAATTCAGGGGTATTTATAGTCTGGACTCATTGCATCAACCAGACCTTTTGTATTTTACTTTATCTCAGTTTCTCAGAGGTAAAAGTCATGTTGGCATCAACCTTCCATCTATGACAGGCAYCCATGAGGTTTTGAAGTTTGGCTAGGGTAATCTGTAACCTTTGCAGTGCATGTTTGCATCACCATAGTCACAAATCTGTGCACATTAAGTTGTGAAGAGTCAGCTGTCTTAGGTACAACTGGAGTTTCTAACACACGGATAGTGTCTCAGTGCCATGATAACCTTGAATTTTATGCTTACAAGAATATTGTGAGGAAGTAACTTTAAGGGTTTTGKTTTTTCCCATTGTGAAAACGAGATTTGTAAGTTCAAACAGATGACAACATACTGTCTTCACTGAAGTGAGAACGGATCCTCATCAAACCGCCTCTTTTATAGACTAAGTTAAAAAATGTGCATATTTTAACCTGTTTACTGATCTATATAGCGTCAACATTTGTATAATGTGCTGTGCTTTTAAAGACCCTTCTCCATCAGATATAAAGGGATATTTTCCTTTAAACTTCAGTGGAACCAGAATTTAAGCCTAAGAGACTTGTCCACATTCAGAAACAAGGTAAGTGGTATTTAGTGCAAGTCTTGTTCTAACAACTTTATCACAAAACCATCTTTGCAAAATCTTTCTGTTTAGTTCTCCTTCACCCTGTGCCATGGTACAGTTTATGTCTGTGAATCTTCCCATTGTAATATGTCAGCCTTACTGGCAAAGTGTGAATTGCTATACAAAGTTCACTGCAGTGAAGAATCAGGCCACATAAGTGAAAACTATTGCTGCCTTTTAATTTGTTTTCTCTAAGTGGAGGGCTTTGCCACAATTTCAATGCTCTGATGAAAGCTCTTTTTAGCTGTTAATGTTCATGTCATTTCACACGATGTTCTAAATATTTATTGTGAGCAAAACATCTCTTCAGCATTCTCAATAGGTATTCACAACCAGCATCTATATAGTATTTTCAATATTTTATGTTAATATTTGAGTTACTGTTATAATGTCAGCAGGAGCTCTGAGGCTGGTATGATGGAAATCAAAAACTGCTGTCAACACTGCATTCCTGCTCTCTCTTCAATAGTTCATGACAAATGTCAATGCTAATCTCACCCTACTGATATGAAAAATGCCCCCCAAACAAACTGTAATGCAGAAGCCATTTGAAAACAAAAATAAAATGTTAGAAGACTTGAGTATTTAAATCGGAAGCAGAAGTGCATACTCATGAATAATGTCATTTCAAAAGAAGGTAGAGTACCTTATGCCTGCATAGTCATTGRATGCCAGGAGAGAAACTAATAAACAAAAAATTATGTTTCTGGTGCTGGTTTAATGAGTTATTAGTTGGAACATTGTGAAAATATTTTTCATTAAATGGAAAATGTGATTGGAATGGAAATCAGAGTCCTTGCTCTGGGGAAAAAAAAAAAAAAGAGTGCTAAGTCGGTGCAAAAGCTTTGCTTTGTGATAGGAAATGCATTCTTTAAAAAAGGAATATAAGGGGGAGGTTTTTTGCTATCTTCACAAGAATCCAGTTACCAGATGGGAAACACAGTGCTTTGATGGATTCAGTCTTCCTTGCTGAAAATGTTAAACTTGCRTTTTTCTAAAGCTATCTGCATCTTTTCAGGTATAAATAAACCAGAGTAGAGTCAGTGYTCCATCATTGTACTCTGTGCTTGACTCTGAGAGCAGGTATAGCAGAGTAAAACCAAACAGAGTGAAAAGACCACAGAATAGCTTAAAAACAAATTTTTTTCCACTTTTCTGAGTTGCAGTACTCTAGTACTTCGGACAGTTGGCCTATCTGCTTCCCTAGAGCTGCTGCGGCACAGTGGTACTAAAGGACCYGTTCTCTAGGGGCCACACTCAGAGGCCAGGTAACACAGACCGGTTGGCTACAAGCCTGTGAGTTGGTTAGACCTCAACATCCTCTGTTAAATTCTCAGTTTCCTCTGACTATTGGCTCCTTGCTGTCATCAAGTATTCTTCTCAAAGGCTTAAATTTCCTTGAATTCAGTCTGCAGAGCATGATTTTTCTCCTTTAAAAGAAATCTGATACATCTGCTAGCTTCTAAGTCCATTAGTATGCCCATTTCTACCGTGCTCGGAACCACCCCCACACACTTCCTTTTCATTTTGAGTCCTGTGCATGTGGGTAAGTGTCACATCTCTCTAGTTCCCTGTGGGGTAGTTGAATCGCACTCCTTCATTTTGGTGTCATGATATCACATGAGAACTAGAAATTATTTGATGCAGGGCATTGTCTCTAAGAATTGCTAAGCACTAGTATTTGTGTGTTTTGGGGAGATAGGAGATTAATTTGTGTGCTACAGTTTCACCTCAATAAATACTTTTTGTACTGTTATCTCTTCCTGTTAAGAAACCAGCCTGTACACAACAATATATATTTCATTTACTCTGTTTGACATGGTTCATAGTATGAATAATGCTAAACTTCATAACAGGAAGTTATGAAGTAACTATTGTAATAGTTAACTAATAAATAGTAAGAGCTATTTGTTTGTAAGGATCAGCATGTAGAAGAAAATCATGAATTATTTGTTAGGAACAACATTTGCTTGAGAGATATTCATTCAAGGTTCATAATTTTCCTGCAGGCTAAAAATAAAAAGTCAAGTCTTAGCTGACATTTTGCAGTTGAGAGTCACAGTTGTTTAGCTCCAGTTAAATGAGAATGTCATAAAGAACTTGAACTCATATAGTGTATTGAATGGGATCTAATCCATTAGTGATAATGGATTTTGTATCTCGGAAACTAGATGTTTATCAGCTCTTTTATAAACAGTAAGGAATTAAGCCTAATACCACCTCTGAGGTAGATAAGTATTAATAGCCCCTCTTTCTGAGTGGAAATTTAAAGGCTTGGAGAGGTGAAGTGATTTGCCTGAGGCCATACTTGAAACAGCAGYAGAATCCAGCCTTATTAACTCAAAGAGCCTTTTAACTGCTCCTTATTGCAAAAGCAGTTTAAATGAACGACTTCAGTTCTTGCACTTATGAAAAAGTAGCTAAATTTTATTTCTACCATGTAACTAACACAGAAAGATAGGTTACCTGTTCTTTTATTAAAATATAATAGAAAGAGTAATATTATTAATAATAATAGAAAAGTAGTGGTTATATACAGTCATAATGAAAATTTTAGATAAAATCTATCCCATTCAAGTATGGATTCACATAAAATTCCCACCAGAAATGATTCTACAGTCTAGTACACAAATTAACATTAATCTGATTTGATCCAGCATAAAATAGTTTGACTATTTTTTTAATCAGCACAAACAATGTAKCATTTTAGTACAGGCATGTGGCTGCAGTTTAATGGAAAATGTTGAAAAGATCTGATGATTTCATTTTTGGGGTGGTGTAAAGGAACACAGAATCCACCAGAACTCCCTGGTCATCGTCATTTTTTTCTCCTGGGTAACTGCTAATTCCTCTGAGGAGACATGAACACCCCCCTTGACAACTGTGTCCACTGAGCTGCAATTTGCATTAATTTGCATTCATTGGAAGCATACTCCAGTGCTGGTGTCTGGCATTTATTATTGATGTAAATACATTGCAGGGAATAGTCTTGGCATTTTTGCGAAGTCTCTCTCTTAGGGACTGCGATGCTTTTTTAAAAATAACTTTAAGGATTTTAAACACCTTTTTTCTGGCAAACTTTTGGCTACTATTTTCATGGTTTATGACATGAAAGCTCAGGATTGTGATTATCCCAAACAAATATGACCATGCAGCTGGATTTCTCAGCCTCTATCCTATTTTCTTTTTTCTGTTGTTTGTTCGTTTATTTTCTTCTTTAAGATTAGCTTATGCAGGTGTAATATGAGTACATTTTTCTATTTATCCATAGTTCAGGGCATCAGACAGCCTAGGAGGAGATTCTGGGAGTCACTAGATGGCTTTCCTGTGTCTGTCTGAACTCCCAGCAGTGTCAGTTTTACTGTTCACACATTGTACAGTTAGTTCACACACACTGAATTCTGCACAGGCCAAAGGCACTGGATCTCTTGTGTATGCAATACAGGTACAGGTATTTTTCTCCAGGGAATGCTGGATGGATATAAGGTAGTGTAGAGTCACTGCTTCCATATCTGGAATTTGCAGCTGGCATTTAATTATTTAGTATATAATTCAAGGCTTTGAACTTCATTTGGTTGTCACCTTGTAAGTGATTGTTCTCCTATGACAGTTGTCATAGAATAGTTTGTAAGACTCATTTGGCTGGGGAACAATAACTTTTCTGTTGCTATAGGCTCCCTTTGTAATCAGTCAGGGGAGATGGGACAGTTAATCAGATAGGAAACTGAATTAATCAACTTTGGATTTTGCAGACTTGCTTTTGCAGGTGGCTCATTATTATAAGAAGACTGGGAATAATTCCTTGTAGGGGAGATTTGGGTTGAACAGCATTGAAATTAAGTTGGAAAAAAAATGAAGTCCACAGAGAAGAGTTGAGTGGAAATCTGTGCCTTACTTGCTATCAGATGAATTTTAACCTTGCACGGGATCTTCCTTTTAAGGCTTTATGTTTGCATGTATGACAAAATGTGAACTAGTAAAAAGGTTGAAAAGTGACGATTTTATTTCCTGTATGTTGCCATACTTCTCAAAAACAGCGGAGCACAAGTTTTCCTCTTTTGCCACCTATACATATTTTTTACTTAAATTACTGAGTTCATTCTCTGTAGCAATAATTACCTTGACAAATGTACAGCTCATTTCTGTGGAAGAACTTGAAGGTGCAAATTTAAAAGTAAGTAGTGATTATCCATCCTTGTTGTATGCTGTACCAAATACCTTCCACTGATGCTGTGTCTCTCACACAGAGCTTAATTATGAGCTAAACATAAGTTTAAAAATAAGTTCAGATTTTGATTGTATCAGTGTTAAAGTCAGTTGAAATCTGAAGGCAGACATGATGGTCATTGTACCACTACCTTTCTGGAAAGTTAAGTGATGCTCCTAGGGCATGCCAAATTTTTAATGCATCTAAGCACTCTCCAAGTTACACAGAAGCACATCAAATCTGCCAAGATAATGTTTTATTACTTGTACTGGGTGTGTATGAACAATTTGTAAACAAAACAAAAAAAAGCAAAACTCCTAAGCATGACAGGCTTAATTGATCTTTTAAGTCAACTCTACAAAGCCTGAAGTTTCCATGACTTTAGGAAGTCTTTAGACTCTATAAGTTCTCTTATGTACTGTATTTCAGAAGTATCATGCTAAAAAAATACTTACTAAATTTTGTACAGCAAAGAAATGCTCAAAAGACATACCAAAAAGAGCTATACAAACATTGCATTTGTTTGCCTGAGTTAGTATGTGGTGTTCTGCTGGCTTTAATTTATTGGGGATCCAGATAGACTCTGTTATCATTTGGCCTGTGTTGCAAAAATACTTCTCTGWGGTGTCATCTGAGCTGACACTTCTGATGGTGGGAAAAATTTTCTTCTTCAAAAGCTTCACCGAAGTGTAATCAGTTACTTTACAATATTCCTTTTGTTGAGGTATAAGGAAATTCTGAAGGTTTGGGCAACATTCAGTAGTATCTGTGATTAAAGATTAAATATTTTAATGTAAGTCATTATGCTTAGGTTTTGTTCCAGGCATATTGTTTAAATGTACACACCCTTACTAACTGTATAACCAGCAGAAAATTAATGGCAAAATTCTGTGAGATAAAGACCTCCACACCAATTTTTATTTTGATAGTCAGTCATAGGTAAACTCTCTAAGCCATTCAATATGAATATCAATAAAATCATATCGCAATTTCATCAAGTCTGTGTCAGTTATGGAGAAACTAATTTACAAATTGATTATGAGGGTTACATTTTGAAATGGTGAAATCATGCAAATCATTTTACTGACTACTACACAATTAATCTAAATCCCAGTCTTATCTGTTGTGTATATATACCAATAATAGTATAAAGCTTTTGTAACCCACCAACTTTCATATCACACTGAAAACCAGGACATTTTGATATTCTAAAATTATGAATCCTATAATTTACAATCTGAAGTACTGTGATGTAAAGGGAGATAGATGACTCCCTGTCATCTTTGTCATATGCTGTTCTATTCTACAATTGTTACCACATGTAATCAACCTCCACTGCTGATATCTTCTATTTCAAACCTGGGAAAATTTGACCAAAGAAGGCATAACATGCAAAAAAATGCATGGTGTATTTGCACCTTTTTTCCTTTTCCTACTAAAATCCACAATGTATTAACGTAGCAACTTTTGCATCATAGCCTGAATATTCCGAAGAACGTTCTATGGGACCTTTTCAAAAGTTTATGGCCCAGCTAGGGCTGGTGTTGTTAAAGAACCATCTGTAACAGATGTTGCACAGTAGCTTCTTGTGTCGTATGTGTTTCCAGCTCCTGCAGATTTTTGAATACTGTATAATGCATCCAATGATCATGAAAGCTACAGAAACATGGCAAGAATAAATTGAGTACCACCAGAAGCTGGTTTAGATATACTTGGATGCATTGTTTCTCTTATCCTTCCCATTTTTCTATACAGAGATAATTGTGTTTGAGAGCCTTCCATCCTCTGCTCATCAGTTGTTGCCTAGGCTACATTCCCTTAATTGCTTAGATCAACACGCTATTGATAGATGACCCTTTCCGTGGTCCAGTGCCATATGCCCTTTTCCTAGTAAATGTGAATAGTCCCAAAGTGGCCTTGTCTCTTCTACTTGACACCAGGAATATTCAGTGATTATGGGGATGATCTAAATGCTTTTTTTTATTATTATTTTTAATATTCTATATGGAAATATGCTTGAGAAAAAGTGTGTAATTAGTGATCAACAATCGATACTATGGATCTTCTCCAATGCCAGCAAATAGCAGGAGGATCAGTGCAAGTTTTGCTTTGGTTCAGCTCTGGAAACAGCAACTCACATAGAGTTGAAAATTACAGATCCAAGAGTGCTGAAATACACATTTTTATATTGTGATTTCTTTCTGGAATAGATTTTCCCATGTTTCTTTCATATCAGCTGGTTTGGACCCTGACAGTTACTAATTCTGACTCGAGACCCAAATTTTGAGTTCTACTTTCTTAAGTGGGTTGTAAAAACAACTGTGTTGATGGGCTTATCCATAGGTGAGGTTTTCTTGACACTACTAGTCTTTCTACTTTTGGGGTTGTAGAAACATAAACTTGGGTACCTTTTATATTTCCTGATTTCTACCTAGAAATTCAGAATTCCTGTGTTCCTGAATAACTCTTCTGGAGAATCTGGAAGTGTTAGTCTGTAGGCACCATCTGTAAGAACTTATTCTTTGCCAAAGGACTGCATGTGTAAAAGAAAGAAGTACATGAGTAAGAAAGGTGTTTCACCTTAGCTGTTTTCTCCTAAATTTTTATTACATGTGCGTATTTGGACCTGCATGGACACAAATGTTAAGCGTCCTTCTCCRACAGTCAAGAGCTATGCACTTGTGCACTATTGACTGGCTCCACTGGCTCTACCTCTACCCCTATCAAAGGAAGGGAGTTTGGGGTCTCTGGCAGATGGAAAAGAGTCCCTAGGGTGTGATAGTGTGCCCTGGACCCTAAAGTTTTGGAGGAAGAAGAGGATATCCTGCTCTATGTAAACTTTTAGATGTGACCATAAGTCTTTGGGGAAAATTGGGTAAAAAAAGCCACCTTTCCTCTTGCTCCATGCTCCAGCCCAAGATCTTCCACCCTCCTCTCTAATCTCTTTCATTTGCCAGGCCTGGTGGATGAAAACATAGGTGTGCTCTATCTCAATCCACAGAAAACTTAAAATTGCTTTTTATCTTTCACAATGCCATGTTTCTCTAGGGGCTAGACAGAAAACTTAGGCAAACTCTTTGAGCAGGGATCCTTTGTCTAACATGTGTGAAATTCACACATCTAGAGTAGTGGTGACCCTCATCTCTTCAAAGAGAATCTCTCCAGACTTCCCCTAACGACCCTGAGGAAGGCTTGATAGCTCTCCCATTTCTTCTGGCTCTGGAGTTGCTTCTGTCTCCTCAAGCAAACTCATCCAAAACTTCTTTTTCAGATTTGGCAATGAAAGGTCATACTTGCAACTCAGTAAGGAAATGTCTTTTTGCTTTGTGTCTTTTTTGCTGTCATTTTTCCCTGCTTGCTGAGATCTTGATGACAGTCTGGGTATCTTTCCCTCCAGCTGCAGCCATTCTGTTGGTGCTTCCATTTGAATGACACTCAAGCATACCATGCTTGAGGGATATAGATAACTTCCCGTAGACCATGTTACTGCTTTTGGAAGCAGTGCCAGTTTATGCAGATACTGCTTCCTGAACCTGAATTTCTCATTCTTGTTGGTGCTTTTTCATCTGTCATGGTACAACTCTCTGTGTSGTTGAGGGGTGGACAAGACTGTGCACTGAACCAGAGTTGATTATTATACAAAAATTTTGTTATTTTTGCAATCAGTTGTGTCATGTCTTTGAAGGATTGCAAAGGAAGAACAAAGGACTCTGGGAAGTGAGGGGCTAGGCTGTTTATGAAGGACCTACCACAGAAATTTGTGAAAATACTCTACTATTGGCCACTAGCTTCTTAAGTATCATTGAATATAAAAAGAATACATTTACCAATGTAACTGATGCAGAAAAATCACATAATGCAAACAAATCACATAACTGTCATATAAAAATATGTCTGTCTTACTTACCATTATATTCTTATGTTGGATTGTAAGGATACTGGAAAGGATATGGATAAGAATGTTATCAGTGTGAAGTACTGGTATTAGAAGGCCTTATTTATTAGTTGGTTCTTGCAAGACTTGAAGAATTTCAGAAGAATCCTACTGTTACTGAACCTCTACATCTATAGTTCAAGGACTGAACATCCATAGGGAAAGTATTATCCTTTCTCTGTGTGCTTTATATAATGTAGGTTAGAATTAGCTGCAGTTGAACTGTAACATGAAAAGCATCTGATACTTTCAGCAGTRTTTATAATACCAGGATGATGTGTATTTCTGAATGTTTGTTTATATTCACAAAACTAAAAGGTGAAAAAAAAAGTGTTACCAACCCCTGTTGTTTCTCCTTGAATTAATTACTAAGCTTTTAAAATCAGTTATGAAGTAGTCTCTACTTTGCTTGTACACCTCCAAGTACAGATGTCTGAGTCTCTGTCAAAATATTCAGTTCTAATTTATTAAACTTTACCCTTTACCTTTAATACAAATAAATAGAATGGGTCAACATACAACCTCTTATGTAACTTTCCATAACCATCACTTTCTTGCTGTTAGACCAGAGACATTATACCAAGATAGGCAAACAAATCATTAATTTGAGGAATACAAGAAAGCCTGCTGTCACCTTCAATAGGCAACAGGGAATACACAATTGGTATATCAACAATCAAACAATCTTCTGAACTAGCACCTTTATTCTTAGGACTGAAGTCTAGGTCTAGAAAAAGTCTAATTGGTATCTATATTTGCTATTATTCCTCCAATGAAAGATGAGAAGGATTCTTTAGCGATGTCACTTTAATTTATGATGGGATGTATATACTAGCAAACCTGCTAGCAATCTCTAAAGCCTTAAAAACAATGTCCCCGAAAAATGAGATGCTTCAGTCTTAACAAAGAGTTATGAACATCTGTCACATTGCAGCATGATATTAAAGTGTTCCAAAGTGGGGAGAATATTCAGATTTGGAGTTGTACTTCATAATTCAGACATATTTCTGATTTTATGATATGTTCAAGTCGCACATATGTGCTTTGGTTTTGCAAGCCTATTGCCTCACTTAGTTTACTTAATGTACTTGCTTCTTGATACAATGGCAACACAGAAGGTATTAGTGATTGTAATTAATATTAATACTGGTATTACCGGTTTTCCTAAAAATCTATCACATGAATGACTGAAGTAGAAAGCTAATACTACCAAATAGTGGTTAACAGCATAAGTATTTGTTAACTAAATTACATATATGGTATGCTTATTTGCATATAAAAAAAAGTTACTAGTAGTATAAACTTCACAATAGCAAGCAAGAGGACCAACAAACTTTTATGTCCAGCTCTTAAACACTAAGGGAGAGAAAATCTCTCTTATGCCTCAACCAGTTCAAATCATCTGTTTCTGCTCTCCAGTTTCTGTCACCTTAACACGAGAGTGTTTCACAGAAATGATACTGAACGATGAACAAGAGCACGACTACATAGTTAAACATTAGYTGTGGAGGGCTGTGAGACCTCAAGGCTAGAGCTTCCAGCACTGCCTTGGAGGTAGTCAGAGACACCGACTCTCCTCTGGGTCATGGTGAGTTCCCAACATGCCTTGTTTCTTCATGGTAATAGCCTGTGCCCTGTTGGCTAATTGGTTTCCACCCCACCCCCTGTTTTCACCATATAAACCCATGCCTCGACCCCTGACACCAGGGAGCTTTTGTCCTTGGCTTCSCGTTTGCAGGGTGATTTAGACAATAAAGCTATCTCTGTGGAACAGCCATGCAAGGTTCTTGTCTCTCTGTCCCTGAGTCTGCCTGGGGTGATTTCACAAAAGAGCTGAATCACTTGTAGCTGAAACACCACTACRCCTACTGAAATCACTCATCGCTAGGAAGGCTTGCCAAGTGCCCCTGGGAGAGTTGTTCTCTGYGGGACGCTCTCTAGGAAGGTCGCAGGCATAGTGGAGCTGGATATCAGAGCCGGACCCCTTCCTGTGACAGTTAGCCGGTTAAAAGTTTTCACATAATAAGTGTTTATAATTTCACCAAAAAGGAGGTAAAAAAGACAATATGGAGACAAAATGAAAAAATAAAATTACAGTGGTAAAGTTAGGTAGCACTTACTTCAGTTTTCTTTGAGTTTCCCATAACATTCTTAGGTTGCTTGATGAATGAAGAAATAGAAAGTTTTTGTGATCTGCTGAGGTTGTCTGGAATTTCAGAACTGGAAGGGGCTCTTCTTCGTTTTGGGTCCTTGCTTACCAGGACGCAACAGCTGTCTACATTTTCAAGCAGTGCTGTGGAAGTACAGCAGGTCCACAAAGCAAACTGGTCAGTACTGAGGAACTGATAAACACATTATACTTATGTATGTGCATTGGCTTCCAATCTGACTAACTCCAGTTCAATGGCCTTAACACCTGTTGGTGCTTTAGATGCACTCCTGAAGTTCTCATTCACACTCCAAGGCTGTCCACAAAACAAATCAAAGTGTGCTAAGTGGGCTAATGGGGAGGTTTGCTGCAAAAGCACATTCCAAACTGAACAGTAATTTTTAAAACTCATTTAGCTAAGTGACAAAGCTATCCCTAAAGCCAAACCTCCCAATATCTAGTTTTACTAATAACTTGTTTTCCTAGTACCACATGAAATGTAGAGCTTGCAAGTCCCTTCCCACACCACTGAAATCACCATCGGTTGTGATATTACTTAACAGGAACAAGATATTGACACCAGAGGTCTCATGTCTCTCTACTTTGGCTCTACATGTCAGGTACATTCAGCCACTGAAAGGGATTATTTTATTAGTACCAAGTTATGAGAATCAGGGTACAGGATTCACAGTTCCATACTCTGTGGCAGGGATTTACCAGGTATATTTTTCACACTCCCATTTCTTAGGATCACTCACTTGCCCTTGAACTACCATTTCTGGGGATCATAAATGACTGGACCTTCGCATCTACCTCACCATATATATTATATGAATACTAGAGATAAATATCTGCTCTATCTGGATCTATTTGTCTGTCCTGTGGGTCCTTGCTGAGGACTTCAAGGGTGTGGGAAAACACAGTAGCAATCTATAGCTTCTGAAATAAAAGATGGTTTCCAGTTCGTGTCTTTGAGCATKGCTTGGAGCCAGGGTACCTGTAATATATCAATAGTAACCAAATATCTATGCTTCCAGTACTTTGACAACAGAGCATTAGTGAACACAGATGCAGGATGGTTTGACATATTCTTTAGTCTTGCCAAAAATGTGCTATAGAAGGAACCTGTGATACTGGACACAATCCTACTCTCATTAAATTCAGTTATTTTTCACATCTACCTGGCTTCACAGAGAAAAGTAATATCTTATGTCTGATAGTAGTCCGTTCATTAAACTATATTTACCAAGAGCAAGATCTGATTTTGCAGCTGGGCCTTGGACTCAACTGGATTTTTTTAGATGTTAAATATGTTGCAACTCCTCTGCTATTTAATTTCTTTGACTAGGCCAGGTGTCTGAAATAATAGTCTGAGGAGGTGTCTTTAACCAAAATTTCATCTTACAAAAAAATTTTTTTAAAAAGTGCCATTTTCATTATCTGTGATCAACACATATTCAARGTAGTTAATCTTACACAAAATGATGAAATATTTTATTAAATTCTTTGCACTTATCCTAGTATTATAACAGAAAAATCAATCTCCTCYGTAAAGGAAAGGTGTGGGAGGAGAAAGACTGCACACTATGTTTGTAAGAGTGAAATCTAAGGAGTGAACACAATGACCTAATAAAGTTTTAAACCTTTTTTTCACTTTCCTTAAGACACCCTGATGRTTATTTCAGTCTATATCACAATTGTAGACCAGCCAAGAGCAATAAAAGAGAAAAGGAAAAAAAAAAATAATTTTCTTCTGAAGAGTACTCTCCATGACCAATAATATCAGTGCCTGCAGTTTTCTCCAGTAATTGTCCTTCTTCTGGTTTCCTTGTGTAGGGAACAACAATTTCAGCTTGAAATTTTAAAGTGATTTGATGGAGTCACACAAAGAAATTTTTTTCCATGACCACTTAGACACAAGTACAGTTGTTGCATTTACTACTTGTGTTGCTTGTAATTTTTCTTAGATAAGGAGGATGGACTATTTGTAGCTTAATAACTTGAAAGCCTGAAAATGAATACCTGAACCTGTATTGTTCTCACAAAAACACTGAAAAGGACCTTTTAGGACAAAAAAATCATTTGAAAAATACATAATCCATAATGTTGATGGCTCCATTTGATGCGCAGTTGAAAGCACTTCAGTGGGTTTCTCCAAACAGTCCTGTTTCAGTTGCCTTGCTTGCTCATCCACCTCAGCTTAGTTCAGTACATGTTGACACTTTTTACATCAAAAAAAATCAGAAACTTATTTAATTATGAAAAGTTTAGATTTTTATAAATTATGAGTTTAAAGTTAGATTTCTGTGTTTGTATACGTGGACTTATGGTCATGAGTTTCCATCAGCACATGGAGCTGCTGGATGCATGGCACTTCTGAAAAGCAGATTACTGATCAGCAGCCTAAACAACACAGAAAGGGCAGGGTTTAAGCATCTCTTTTTGAAAAGCTTGTCTACATTCAAAAATCCTAATAATAATTGGGAGGTAAGTAGATGGGTGCAAGTGATATTAATATCGGCTTTTGGACCTTTTTTACTAAGGGGGTATTGTTCTCCACCAATATGAGGAAAGCTCATGACTTCTGACGAAGACAACTGGAAAGTTAGGATGCTTTATGGGATTTTAAACTTATACCTCATTATTAGGAAATAATAACCCCTTACAATCACAAATGTAAAGATCATCATGTACAATCAAATACAAACAAAAGTCAATCTGTTTTCTTCCGCTAATTAGTTATTAATGATTGCAAAATTGTTTTGACCGTGGAGATGGTTTTGTTATAACTCAGATTGTGATTGTTTGTATTTAATTTCACTCTAATTTTGTCAAAATGTTTGAAAACAACCTTTTTATTTTTCACTGCTACTTTTGTTCCCTGTTTCTATATTACTGTAAGAAGAATAATTCTAAAAAGTAAAGCCCAAACCAAGTCTGCCTTTATATTCTAACATATTGAAAATTATAAAATGTTAGTTCTCTCCCTGCTTTTAGTTGACAATGACAAGAACAAAAAGTTGTGGTATGACACATTCTTAGTTCTGAACCCTCACTTTCTGTTTGAAAAACTCAATAGAAACAGATAGCACTTGGATTCTGAGTTGTCTGCAAGCTTCCTAATTAGTTCCAGGATTAATTTAAGATGCTAATGATAAATTGTAAAGCCTTGCATAGATTTCTTACTAGAATCCAGCACGACATTTCAAGTTCACTGAGTCATCCTGTGAATTTAAAACTAGCCTGGCAAGGCAGGCACAATGGTTTTTGGTTCGGTGGCCATCTGTCCTTGACTGACTCTGTATGCCATCCATAACTTGAAACTAAAAACTCCTGTGAAATGATAACTTCATTTTCAGAACATATTCATTATGATCCATTTAGTTAGGGTTATTAATTCAATTATCTTTACAATGTTTCCTATAGGAAAGCACTTGCATACATAAACACACATATGTTTGTTTTTATACATATTCCCATATCCACTCACTGTATTGCAGAGGAAAACAATAGCTTTGTTTTTCTTCACTATGAATAAGTTTTCTCCCTTGAAATAAAAGTTATTTCCTGTGGCAGTAAACAGTCTCTCTAAAAATGTATGACATTTATTTCAGCAAATGGGATCATGCAAAAGGAGTCAGGTGGGCAGAAGCAGATAAAACCAAAACAAAAAGTAAATTGCCGGAAAAGGCTGAAAAGAACCATCACATCTGCAATTTCTTAGGTAGTTTTCTGGCTGCAGTATTAGGAAGATTGTGTCAACATTCATAGTACAGATTTTTGCTTGTGTTGGACTATTTATTTATAACAAACTGCTCATAGTTTTGAAGTTTCAGCTGTCATAGTTTGCTGTGCTATACATCAAAGTAATGAAAAGGTAAAATGTAAACAAAAGACGGGATATGCTCTAATGCATTCTTAAAATTTCATGCCATTTGAAATTTCAATATTTTTTCTCTTCCCATAAAATATTATAAAATAAATTAGGAAATAATTTGTTCTTTCTTATTCTTTCCATGATTTGTCTTCAGTGCCTTCAGTCTGTGACTTTCTTAGGCTTTCCACATCAACAGCATGAGTGACATTTTCTTCCCAAAGCCACCTTACTAGCAGAGGGCAGTTTGACAGGAAAGTAATTGCTGAATTATTCCAGTTTTGCCCTTTACAAAAAGAGCTATGTAGTGGAACGAACCTTGTTATAAAAGTAGTACCAGAAATACACTATCAAATCCTTCAGTTGGTAATTTGATTTGTGATAACCAGCGGGGGAGAAGAAATTTTCATACTTCTTTTCATTCTTTCATCCGCATGCAAAAAAAATCCTGTTTTTGTTGAGTATATCCACATTTTTATATTTATATTTACCTTCCCTCATATTTTGACAGTTTCCAGCTTACCAAAGTGTTTGCTTCAGCTTGACAATTAATGTTATTTCCTGAAACTTCTAGAATCAGTTCTAAAATTCATGAAAATAATCGCATTTTAATTGTGAAGTTCTATGTATCCCTCTCCCCTTCATTAAAAGAATTGGTGTGAAGTTCTATGTGTCCCTCTCCCCTTCATTAAAAGAATTGGTATGAAGTTCTAGAGAGTGAAGAAAATGTTTCTCATGGCTCACTTACAAGCCATATTTTCTGTTTGAGTAAATGCAATGAGTGCAGAGGACCAAATTTTTAAAGGAATATACATCACTTATGTGCTGAAATATGTTGCAGTGATCTGTGCAAGCCAAATATAATTCTAGGACTATTTCAATAGAGAATGAAAGTACAATAATGACCATGGTCACTATTCTTTTAACTGTAATTAACATAAGTAGATATTATATCTGGAAGTTCTCCCTGTTCCTGTTCTGAAAATATGTACTATCAATCTTGAAAGACCTAAACTTTTTAATAAGAATGTATATGGGGAAGTTCTTAGTCATCCATGCCTTTATTTTAGGCTGTAACTTTTATGCAAACATGTTATTTTAAAAATGTTATGAGCCACTGGGTTCCCTTAAAGACTTGTTAAAGATCAGTAAGTCTCCTGTGGAGCATATATTTTATTACTTTTGAAGACAATTTCTTTTGGTATAGTACTGTTTTGCTTTCAGGACTTGCATACATGAAGTATATAAAAGTTGAAACCACTCATTTTTTCTAGTGCCATTTCCTCCCTTTTATAGGAAACAACATAAAATGAAATTAAACGTATCATTAAGCAATAACATTAAAATGCCATCTACCACTAGGAGCATATGGATCGTAACTTGTTTCATCATAACCTTCTGCACTTAAACTTTGTCATTGGCTTCATAACTTTGAGAGTTTTGTTTAAGTTTTATCATTGCTAATCTACCATAAATTTAAAATGTCCAATCTGGAATTTTTAATCACCCTCAGCTGCCCTTATCAGCCTGATTTTCTGAAGCTTCTTATCCATCAAATGGAGCTTTATTTTTTTTCAGGAAGATGCCTATTTTTTGGTCATTTTTTTTAAATTGAGTTTATTCATCAGGGCTTGTCCTTTCTTCTACAAAACCTTTCTAATTTTGTGAGAGCTTTGCTGGATAAATTTACAGAGGCCCAATTATGAAGGAACAAGATAGCGTTTCAGCTGACTGCGTGCCATTCTTATGGCTGAGAGCTGCCGCAAAGTGTTTCTGTGTTTCTAAGCGATTGAGAGATAGAACAAAACACAGAAGTTCCTTGAACAAAATAAGACATGTCAAAACCAGGATTCGTCTTTCTTAAGACTCCATTTAAACATCAGCTTAGAGATCAACCTGGAGATTCCTGTAGAGAAGTAAGCATCTTCGGCGGGTAAATCATCATTTCCGAAATTGGGAAAAGGTGAAGTCAGGTGAATAATTTATGAAGATACCTACTTTTGTCTGTTGAGAATGGAAAATTCTCGTTAGTATGGCCTGCTTTGGATGGCCTCTTCAGGATCATAATGCAACACTATGTGAGTAATCTTCTTATCAGTCTTTAAGCTTAGGTGGTCACCAAAAATCTCAAACACTTTTGAGGAACTGATGAAGATGTGGGGTTTTTTACAAGCAGGTAAAAACATATTGTTTCCTGATCAAAATTTTTTCAAAAATTATTTTATTAAAAAGATAAAATTGAGGATAGTTTACAAATCCAAGTATTTAATTGTCAAATATCTCTGAACTTTGTAGCAGATTATTTAAGTTCCTCAATATTTTATAATCAACTAACCAATCAAAAGTACCACTATATTTAGGCATTCATAGAAGTCCCTCCAAACACATTTGGTTTTGCGTGAAACAAATTTCTGCAAATGTTTTTGCGGATATTTAACAAACAAAATATAAAGCAGTGTTTATACAGAAAAACAAACATAACTACAACATGAAGTCCATATTATAATTTATTTTGCATATTATTTTCTTTTTTTTTCTTATCTTAAGTGACTTTTGCTGGTAAGCTCAAAATGTCAGAGAAACTCTGCATCAGTACATAGAGCACATATGAAAAATACTCTATTTTCTGAACAGCTACCTCATGTCTTATTTTAGTATTTGACTTTCATTTTAATAATATAAACATTGATTCCTGTTACATATAACTGGTGTAGAACACTTAAAATTTTTTCTACTTGATGATACATAATAAATAGCTGAGATTTAATTTATACATTGAGATAATATGTTTGAAATGCTTGTAAACTCCTCCGAAGCTCATGGTTATGTGAGTCATAAAAATCATACATTCATATACTTCCAGTCCATGTGTGATTCAAATAGATTTATTTATGTGTTCAAGGGCAGTATATTATAGACTTTTTGTTGAACTTGAGGAGACCGAAAGACTAAGCAATCAATAAATACTGATTAACAGGAGAGACAGCAATCTAGGCAAAGATAATCCTCTGAAATCCTTTTAGGCTTTTGAGGTATATGGAACCAGCCTTGCAAGCAAAATTGTGATATTCACCATTTTGTTCTCTCTCCTTTTGTAGAGTGGCACTGCATTGGTTCATAGTTTAAGACTTTTTGGAATTTTTCAAATCCCTGATTCGAGTTTTGAATTTATCAATAATGACAAGTTCAAGAAGTTTTTATATACTACATGCACACATATGTTTCTGCGAACCTATGTCTTTAAATTGTGCAAGTTTTTTTTAACTTGCATTTTGAAATATAAGTGGAGGTGTGTTTCTGAGAACAATGAAGGAGGGAGGCGGCATCTAAAACTGAAAATCAGTCTTGGAGTTTATAATGAGTGTCAGCTGTAATTTCGTTTGATTTAGTTTTTCCTTTCAAAAATTTTTAAACCCCAGTTGTATGGTATACAATAAGAAAAGAAAGTGAGAACATCTCAATTCATCAGAAGTCTTGAAATCTAAAGAATTAATTACAATATGTAAAGTACTATATTCTTTCATTCAGCTTTCTACTTCGGTGGCTGTGCCTGCTCTCAGCTGCTGAAGTCTGAGCTGACACTTTTTTGTTGCCAGACTTACACTTTTTTTTATAGTCACAGCAAGAAAGAGTAAGGACACAACAAACTTATTTTGCCTGGCTCCATGTTATCATCATACAACTTAACTGAAGCTTTATATCCAAAGTCTGATTTTCCTGTAGCTTAAAAAAAAGCTTTTTGAACAATGCAGAGCATGTTTCTTAATTATGCTCCCAGGGAGTGAAAAAATTCAAACGAGGACTGAGGTTTTGAAGAAGGAGTATTTTCATTTTCGACTTCTATCATCAAAAGAACCATTTTTTTTTTTTGGAAAAAAGTTTACATTATTTACCAGAGCTGCAGGGCATCAGTAACTTATACATTGACAAATTATTCAACATTTGATCATCTATTTCCTTTGCTTTGACAGAACTTTTCATCTGCYTGTGCTGTATTAATGGCAGTGGGTTTAAAAACATGTATTGGCAATGACTGTTGAAGCAAAGGGAAATCTGCTTATTTTCTTCTTGTCTTTAGGTGTAGTTTCAGTATTTTAGATGTACAGCAAGGCATTTTATCAGGGGTAATTGTATCTCACTATAAATACGTACACCTTTATATTCCTTGGAGCTAGAAATACTTTCTGACTGAAAGCATTTATTATCAGTAGGACAAACAGGCTACTTTGCCTCTTCTGCTATTTATAATTAATTTTTCAGTTTTATAATAAAATAAGAATGGCTTTTGCCTGTTTGAAGAGAGACTCATTTAGCTGGACAGAGAAGGACAGAGAAATATTTTGCTCCTGGGTCTTGGACACTAACTTCTGCAGTGTGTTCTAAGTCTGTTACATGCAGTCCAGTTTGTGGAGCTGGAGTAGACAAAGCTCATGGCGAAGCACTTTGGCATTTCCTAGAAGACTCCCAAAGTGAGCAAACAGTGAGTCAGCCTCATCAAGGGTACAATCAAGGGATGTCCCCATGTATAACAGTCAGGGAAGTTTAAGCCATTCTGAAGGCAGGCACATATGAAGCTACTCAAACTGCTGACATATAGTTTTGCTGTATTATGTGTTCATTCAACATTCAGACATTAGCGTCTTTGAGGAACTTGGGAAACTTTAAAGACACTGTCTTCCATCAGGGGTACTCTCAGAAAAAATATGGGTGATTCTAGTGAATGGCAATAATCAGGCACATTTGAGCTCTCTATCAGAGACATGAACATTAAAATATGTTATATGGGCAAGTATTTTTTTCCTTCAATTGCAGGTGTATTCCTAGAGATAGTTGGCTACTATATTTTTAGTCAATATTTTATCTACTTAAAAAGTATTGTCAAAAAAAGATACTTTGGTTTTGCATTTTCAAATGGGAACTATCTTTTTCAGGATGATGCTTTCACAGAATCACAGAATAGTTGAGGCTGGAAAGGATGTCTGGAGGTCATCTGGTCCAACCTCCATGCTCAAGCAGGTCATCTAGAACTGAATGACCAAGGCAATGTCCAGACATTTTCTTTTTGAATATTTCGTATGTGAGAGAAGGAAATTACTTGAATCTCTGTCTGTATTTTTTTAAAATTTAATTCTATTATTATAATATTATTATACCATTATGATATTATTATACCATTTTTTTCTCTACAAGGAAAGGAAATTATTTGTATAAAGGGCTTTTCACCTCTGAAAGATCAAATATCTCATGAAAATTGACTTTCGCTCTGAGTTCACAATTATCAAATAAAACAAAGGACTGAAAATTACAGTTTCTTTGCATAGAAAGCATACTTCTAATTATATATAAAGCATTAATTTTAAGGACAAAGCTGCTGCAGTTTAGATCTTTGGAACGCATTTATCCTTTCTTGAATTTTATCATGTTGTCTCCATGAAGAAGGCCTTTCTTGTTTAATGAAACTAGCTTTGCTTAATAGAGTAACTATATGTGAGGACAGGAGTTGATCTGGTACTCTAAAGTGGTGTTTGTGCTCTTGTTGAACAGTGAATTAACCAGTATTGCACATGTGTCAGTTTAGTAGCCTCAGGAATAGCTTCATGGTCACAGTTTCATGAGGTTCCTGTCTAATATAAGTAAATATTGCTTGACCTTTCCTACTAATGATGCAGGAATATACAATGGATAGCACTATAAAACAGCCAGCATTTTAAAGCCACACAGGGACCACTGTTCATGTTTAAAATGATAGGCAATGGGCTTTTTACCTCTTCCTCTGAGCATTATAAATTGGGAGTGGCTTAGAATAAGTCATTCAAACTGCATTAACATAAAATGAAAGGAAATCAACTGACCATAATGGGAAACTGTATAAATAACTAATGGAGTGTTTGCAGGTCAAAATCATTATGACCTTCAAAAAATTAGGTCCGCTAAAACTCGTGTTTGTCTGGGGGAAGAAGATGCCTCTCCAAACCAAAAATCTGGAATTAATGTTTGATTCAAAATGTTCCTTTTAACCTGGAAGGCAAAAAATGCTGCCGAGTCTTTGTAAAATGAAAGGAAACTAAGTGTAGTTTTACCAATTTGTTAATAGATGGCAAAGCCACAAGCTCTCTTGCATAATATCTCAGGAATGATCATTCTCATTGGAAATCTTGTTGCATTTATTTTTATGCATTAATATTTTCATGATCATTGGCCCAATCTTAAACAATGTGAAATGGCTTTAATAGGACCCAAAAGATATTAAACAGGGGAACAAAAGGTCATTGCTACACTTTCTGTCAGTTATTGGTTTATTTCTGATAGCAAGAGGACTAACAGTTTATACACGAAGAATGTAAACCCTTGCCTGCTGATATAATTTTAATTTTCTTGGATGTTTCGCTTGGACCTCTTAGTCTTTATGCCTTCAGAGGTCATTATACTTGAAGGGATAAATTAAAACTGACACAACTAAGAAAGGACTTTAATTAAGGTATCCTATATTCTGAGTGGATAACCACAATGCTGTGAAGAAAATTGGAATAGTACTTCCTTCAGAGGAATAATTTTTACAATATTGGCATAAAGCTATTCACCTAGAATATTCAAAAAATTTTGAATTAATTTGGAAATATATTTAGGACAAGAAAAATGTTACTTTAATAAGATGTATTATTTCCCAAATAAATATATTTATCTTAAGTTTATTTTATTTCAGCTGAGATTAAAATCAGGACCTATGTTAAAAATTTTAACATTTTTAGCATAAATTTATTTAATATTAGTTTTTATCAGCCCAGTCATTAATTTTTCAATCTTCCCTACTGAACTCATTATTAGATACAAAACTGTTTTGGGTTTGTGTTTGTTGGTTGATTTTTTTTTAATAGGTTATATGCTGGATCAATGTTTTAAGTTCTCTTCCTTTACTCATGCCATTTACATAGTTACAGACAGACTTCCTTTCTTTTTGTATTTCTCATACTTATTGAGACTAAGTCGATTACCTGGTCATCTTTAATTCCTTTTTCCTATTGAAGGACATATGTGTATTCCCCTTCTGCATCTTTTCAGCTTCCAGGAGTTTGACATTTATGAATCTTCATATTCTGTAACACACAGCTGTCTCCTGAGTTGTGATCAGTATTTACGATTTTACTTTGTGATTCCCGTAATGCAGATGTTGTCATTAGCATAACCTTGGAAATGTCATAACACCTTTTGAAAACGACCTTCATAATATTTTTGCTGTTTTACTTTGAATAATTTCTGAATTTAATTATAGAAGTTATATTATTTAGAAACGTCACACAAAATTATAGAAAGAAAGTAAAATAAAAGTTTCTTTATAACTCTGGCAATACTGGCTTTTTCTAAGGCATTACATTGTTGGAATATAAATATACAAGAAAAACAGTGACAGAAATTCCTGCACATTTTTTCTGCTTGATCTTTTACATACTTAAGCAGATATCACAGCAGTGTTTTTACCCTATTTACAGTTGGCGACCACGTAAAAATGTGGAGACTTTCTAGGTATTTAATGGTGGACTTTAAATTCTTCTTTGCACAGAGTATTTGACCTAAGAAGAAGATACTAATAACTCTGCCTTTATCTTCATATAGTGAGTGATTCTATCGGAAACAAATGACTTCTAAATTGACATTGTGGGCAACCAGACCACGGTTCAGCTTTCTGTGGATAATGACTTCTGTAAGAACAAGACTGATGTGTTTAACCCTTAGCTGTTCCATGGAAACTACATGAAAATGCTGTGAAAGAAATGCTTTAGCACAAAGTCTTATGTTTGATTCAGATTGTCAGCCCAGTCTCCTAGACTAATAATAACTGCAGCAAGTTATGGAATATTCCAATTATATTGTGGTATCATTTTGATGTATATAATAATTTTGATTCTGATATTTATTGATTAACATGGATATAGTAGTATCTAGAGTAAATAAATACTATTGGAAACAAGAACGAAACTGTAATTCACCAAAAAACTGTTCTGAGCATTTTAACACTATCTATTTTTATCTATTTTATCTATTTTAATGCCATCTATTTGGAATATCCATTTTTTGTTTGTATGTGTTTGATGAACATATATATATAATACATACACATTTATCAAAGTAATAGTGTGAACACTGAAACAAGGATAGATAGAGTAAATTTTTGAGAACTTTCTGACCAGCTGGAGTCCCACTAATATTGAAGTACTCTGTATCTCTCAAATTCACTTTCACTACCTCCCTGTTGTGGTGAGGTTGATACTACCATCATTCTCTTTATTTATCCAGATAAAACCCTCTCCTAACTATCACTTTGTACCAATATATCATAAAAATCATAGGATTGTGAACTCAAAATGTGTTGACATGTTACTTTCTTTACCATTTAAAACTGTGGTAATGACAATTTCTCATGATTCAAATTACACAACAGCTTCTAATGTACCAGAAAGTATCAAAGAAGGAAAGCAGCATAATCATAAAGAAACACAAATTCTTTTTTTCATGCTCCTCTGCTAATATTTATTAAACTTTTGGTTGCTTTTTGTACAATAGAGGAAAAATTCCACCCATCTTTTGTCCACACTGTGGTACTTAGCCAGTAACAAAAATATGGAAGTGCTAGTATGTTCTCTCTCATATGTAATATCAATTTAAGAATGAAAAGTTATGTTAATACTTCACTTTTTCTTCGACCCCCTAAAAGAAGGAGCTTTCCTGCCATATACCCCAATTATTTTTTTAATCAAATGAAAAGTAGACTTGAAAAGAGATCAGTTCAGAAAAAGGTTTCCTTAACATTAAATAAAGGAGTGTTTTTTGTGAAAAAGCGTTTGGTTGAAAAAATCTTTACGACTATCATTGTTTCTGCATTGCTCTGGACTCCCAAATAGATGTGTTTCAAAGCAAGAGCTGACTTAGCCAGTCTGAATTGCCTTCTGGAGAGATCGCTCACACACTACCTACAGATGGAGTTTAGGGAAATTGAAGTCTCCAAGATAAGTAAGACCTCTTGAATATTCCCTGAGGCACTCTTGAAAATGTTATCTCATGAGTTTAGTGCAATTTATCTTTCCTTCTCATAGATACCATAGTAATCTTTTGAAATTATGTTGTGATGTGTAATCCTTTAGTGAGCACTTTTTTGTGTTGTCTGGCCATAGCAGCTTCTACACCTAAATTTATTTACTGCTACTTTTCCCTGTTTTACTCTTTTTTCTTATTCCACAGAAATCATTAAAAAATCTGGATACTGCTGATACATTGAATGTTTTTTGAGCCATGTTCCCATGTATAATCTGTCTTTCAAGCAATTGGATTGTACAAGAATTAGCATTTTACTCTTCTAGAATCTCTGTAACAGCCCATTCAAATACAATGTTCTTTGCTAATGGTGCGTTATGAAATTAGAATTATGACTGAACTGTAATGATGAATATAACATTTTCCTAACCCAATGATGATCTTCAAACTCTATTCAGCTGGCTGTTCTGTATGTGGCAATGGCAACTGCCATCACAAAGTCACTGAAAAAGGCACTTTAGTAGAGGAGTGATAACAAAAGAAAGAACCTTCTGACATCATATTCCTAGGCAGAACTTCTATTCTGAGACTTCTCCTTGTCTTAATGCAGGGATAATTTTTTTTTTCTGTGGTTAGAAGCTTCTTACTCTACTGCCACATCTGAAATTTTTTTCTTCCATAGTAGTTCTGTGCCCATATATTACTCATTTACAAAATTTAATGTGTCTTAGGAGTGTGGCAATGCACTTTTACAGAAGTGTTTTTCCTTCATTCATTAACCAGAATTGATGGGTAGCTGGTGATATTTAGCTGCTGTAAACAAATTCAGGTTCCTTTGTTTGGGACAAATTTCAGCTGCCTAGAAATGTTCCATTTCTACTTGTTCTCAAGGCTGTATTGAGTCAATTTTCCCAATGAATGTTCCTTAGCTTTTTGCCATACTCTGCTTTTGAGGACATGGCCTGTTAAATTGCTTGGACAAATGTGCTTAAGAACACAGTTACTAGAGGTGTCAGAAAAAAAAATTAAATTCCTTTTTGCCATCTTTATGCTCTATTCTTCCTTTTGCTTTTCTGACACAAAACGCAGACTAAAATGAAAACTTTTTTGTTTTCTTTTCTTTGCCAGGGTTGCTTTTTATGGGAACACTCACTTTTTGTCAAGAATAGCACATAAAATTGAAAGTTTTCAGCAGAAAAATAAATACCAATTTATTGATCTATTTGATCTATAGATTTTGAGTTATTTTGTCAACAGTCATGTACTCATTGAAGGATTCTCAGCCAGAGATATGTCCAAAGTATGCTTTGGCTAGAGATTTCTACAGTGCGTCACAGTGGCTCATGGAGTTGAAAGACTGTAGTTCTCTACAGAAGATATAACTTGGTGTTATGAGTTCCATGAAGAGATGACATCAAGCAAGTCAGAGTCATCGTATAGCTTGAAATTGCATAGCTTCCATTGGTTGTCATTCAAATCCAATCCAAATCTTCAAAACCTTTTTCTACTATTGATTTTCTCAGTACCTGGTGCATGTGACTTTGTCTGGGATGATCTGGGAGAAGATATTTTGGTCAAATGAATGGTGTTGTCTTAACATCTCCTAATTTCCAGTACAGAGCTTCCTGCTTTGCAACTGAAACTGTTCTTGATCCTTAATTCTGAAGAAATGAAACATAGATAGCCATAATCATGAATATCAAAACAATTTGCAAGTGTGTTTAACAATTTATGGTGCTTTCGTTAAGTCTTTTTTAGTAAGTTTGCCTCTTATGCCAGCACATGTGTATAATTCATTACAAGTACTAGTCTTAAAGTGTTTAGGCTTTTGCTTCATCGGTTCTCTAAGTTGCATACACTCTCTTTTGGGTGAAATTCAAGCAAAAAATAACAATAGTTCTATTTTCTCCTGTATGTGCAATGTTACCCAATTGTTATTGCATTCTTAGCTTTCAATTATTCAAAACATAAACTTAGTGTCTACAGGGTTAGAAATGTTAATTGTCACTATGTGGGAAAATATTTGCGTGAATAAGATGGGCATCTTCCAAGGGACACAACAGGCAGCTATTTTGGATCAAATATAGTTGGTACCTGTAAGCTTCACAGCAGATACAGAGTACTAAAAAAGTAATCTAAAATGGTGGCGGTGAAAAACCCAGTTAATAGGGATAGAAGTCTAAATCTTTCTATTGCAGTGCCCACAAAACTGAGAATTCGCTGTTAACAGGAAAATGAAAAATTAAAGTGATTCATTCTTTTGACCGTATTCTTTTTTTCAGTCTCTCATACTTCTGTGGGTTTTTTGGAAAAGGTTATTTAAGTAGCAGCGGTTTCATATATTCCTGTCAATGATCACATTAGGTGATTAGTTCTATCAAAGTTTATGCTATATTTATAGTAAGTTGTCTGCATGTAATAGATAAACACACTAGCATTGATATATCTCATGATATATAGTGATATATGGCTGTTTTGGATCCAAATGAAAAGTTGCTAATGTTCATCTACATACAGCTATATATGTGTAGATATAGATGTAAATTTAGAGAACAAATATTTTGTCAAGTAATGTGGATTTGCAAACAGCATGCTGATACTGCTTGCACCAGAGGTCACATGTGGCACATGCATAAAACAGAAAAGTCTGTAAAACCGCAAAATATTTAGACTACCAGAAAAGGCATATGACAGTATGGGCCTGAGCACTCATTTCCACTTTTTGTAATGACGTGGACTACTTGTCAAAGCCATGAACGGTTCGTGAAGGCCAAAATGACATTGATATTAAAATTCCTAACGTCTGAATTTACATTCATAATAAATACTTGACATTTATTGAACACACCTCCACAGGAATCTCAAATTGGTTCTCATGCTATATTACTTGCACTAATAAAAAAACCCCCATGCATGATATTTTGATCTCAGATGGAACCCCCAGTTTCAAAACAGCTCATTTTTGATAGAACCGACTAACAAATCTATAATAAACACATCACAAAGCACAACTTTTGAAAAAATTGCTTATAATAATTTCATGTTATAGAACAAAGAGGATCTAGAAATGCATTAAGATTACCAATATTAATGACACTACCACACAAAGGGAACACATCTCCTTTTTCAATCGTTTAGCCTTTCTACAATAGAATAGCTACAATGAAATTAATCTAGACTGTAGATAAAGAATAGCTTCATATGTGGTAGATCAGATCATTAGCTGGAGACAATGTTAATCTTTTAATTGCTTTCTGTGGTTATGTATCTGACCCAAAGGAGATGAACTTGTAGCAGAACCAAATATTCCCTCCTAATAAAAAAAAMCCCAACATCATTAATTTTAAGTAGCTTTATCTTTTGTGATAAATAATTTCAAAACTATTAAATGAGAGAAACATTTCTAAAGATAAAAGGGATCAGTCTGTCTCATCAGAAGGTCCAGGGCTGAATGAGTAAAACTGATCTCCTTCAGTGATGGGACCTGACAGAAACACCAAAAATATAGGTGATCAGCTGACACCTTCTGGGGGTGAGGTAAGAAAAGACTAATTCAGAGCTATGGTCGTCTTCAATTTTTTTTTTGTTTGTTTTCCAAATTATGAGGTTAAACTCTGGTTGAAAATTTGCATTCTTTTAGGGTGCATTCTTTTAGGTTCAATGTGCTTCGAGAATTTTAGCAGGCTCTCTCAGTCTCAGAAAGGTATTCCTGGATTTGCTGACAGAATAGGCAACAAAGTGAATTGAATGGTTCTGGGGAATGTTTTAGATGTTGCTTAGTGTTCAGTGTAGTTGATAAAATAACTGCATTTGTGCAATGGTATTAAACTTTCAAAAACTACCTTTTCCTGTGTTTCCATTTTTAGAAATTCCTGAAGCAAAGCAAAACTAGAAATACTGAGTCAGTTACCTGAGCGTGCCTTTCCCTTCTTCTTATGAGATCGGGGTAAATTGTGTCAGGTAAAATATGATGAACTGAACTCTGTTAAACAGTCAATAGAATGAGCATCATCTTGCATTTCCCAGCACTGTAAGTGACCAAAAGTTGCACTTAATACAAAAAAATGTGACTAGTTTTTATTCAGTTGCTACATTAACAGTAGCAGTGTGTTGCACATCTTGAAAAAACTCTCATTTTCTTCCAAGAGGTTTATTTATAGTGAATAACATATTTTTAGTACATATTTTTAATAGGTAGTAACAAACAAGTTGCATGTGTATTACAGTAGAATATGGATATTTTATAAATGTCAAAAGGTATTGCCTTTTTTACAGCATATGATATGTTAAATTACTTTGAAATATGAGCAAAGTAGCTATTTTTTTAGTTGTTCAAAATTTGAGCAGTCTTTCCATAATGTGCAATGCATAGGTGGTGAACTCTAAAATTACTTAGGAAAATTATTACTCTTTTTGATCATAAGTATAATTAAGTAGTGCTTGATGAAAAAAATATTTAAAATTTCATTTGGTTGGCGTGGCAAGGTTTTGGTAGCAAGGAGCTACAGGGGTGGCTTCTCTGAGATGCTGCCAGAAGCTTCCCTTTGTCCAATACCAGCTGGCTCCAAGATGGACTTGATGCTGGCCAGGGTCAAGTTCATCAGCGATGGTGTTAGTGCCTCTGGGATAACATAATTAAGAAGGAAAGAGAAAATTATTATGCAGAAGAAATTCTAGCCAGAGAAGAGAAGAGTGAGAACATGAGAGAAACAGCCCTGCAGACAMCCACGTCAGTGATGAAGGAGAGGGAGGAGGTGCTCCAGGCTCTGGCACAGAGATCCCCCTGCAGCCTGTGGTGAAGACCATGATGAATCAGGCCATGTTCCTTTATCCCATGAATGTCCACAGTGGAGCAGTGTTGTGGTTTAGGAATGATATTCCCAATTTTGTGTTCCTACTGAAACCCCAAACCACATGCAATTCACTTTCCATCACAGGGACTGCAGAGTTTGGAACCACAATCTTAGTAATTAAGTCTTTTTTATTAAATGAGTATGTAACTTCTAAACCAAAAGAGCTACCTTCATGTTCCAGCGATCTCCAAGTTTTGTGCATGAAAATTCACTAGTAATGGATACAGTGGCTCCGCTAACATGGGAAGACTACTGGAACCTCATCTGGGGTAGACTCCAAATGTATTATTTTCTTTTGTTAAAATCAGTTGACAGGAATAATTTAAGACTACCCCACTCCCACGCTTACTTGCAATCTCTTTCCCAGTACGATGACAGCAGGATTTTGACAGCCTGTTAGACTTTATAGTGCCTGGAAACTAACAGTCTTGAAAAATGACATTGGCTTACTGTGAGATGGAAACAGAGCAGAAGTCAATGAAGATTATACAGTTTGATTGTTTGGTAAATGAAGATCCATGAGAACTGAAAATCATATAATCTTTATTGGCAGGCTAGTGTTACTTAAAAATGTGACATGAAGAGTGTAAAAAAGCATGGAGAAACATCTGTGTTATCAATAAAAAGACCAGAACATAAAAAATTCCACTGATTCAATTACCGGCCTTGTAAAACAGACAGCTAATATTAACTTATACTTTATGTTTCATTTCCTTTCTTTGCATCATATCCGGGCTGACAGATCAGTTCTAGGCACAACTTGTTCCTGAACACTTACTAAATGCTGACATAGTCGGTTTTCCACATATTCAAAAGTAGATACAATTACACTATGCTATATGAAGACAATAGTCTCATTAGAAGAAAAAATATAATGGACATATTTGCAATCTGAGAATTTCCTGTGAGAGTGAAGAAGCTGACAGGCAGGCTCTAACTGCTTTTAATTTGGAGAAATTGTGGGGAAATTTTTTGTCATGAACATTTGTTATGTAAAAAGGAGTTTTACATTAATATATTCAGTTTCATTGTTGTACAAGGGAATATATATATATGTTTAATGGGATATAATAAAGAAATACTCTCAAGTCACCATTCTAAAAATACCATGAACAAACATTAGAAAAATTAACATTTATTTCTTCTGAGAATAAATTCTCCCCTTCAAGCTATATAAACAGGTTCAGAAGAGATAAACTGGCATTCTCATATGCAGAGTGAGACTTAGCAAAATTTCTTTGTGTTAACAAAGTTGATAATGATGTTAATGTACTTAGAAGAAAGAAGCTTACTTGGTCACACTGCTCAAGGGAGAAAGTGTATACATGTGCATTTCAATATGTGACAGACATCTCTGAAAGTCTCCTCTTGTAGGCATAAGTTAGTGTTTTGTCTTTGTTCCCATCCAATTTTCCTCTCAAGGCAAATTTCAGTTTTACCACTTAAAGGGAGTTGATTTGCTCTTATGAGTTACTCTAGGGTCTGAGTTTTTAAAGTTGAATTAATAACATTTATTAAGTAGTCATAAAATTCATAAAATTAATTAATATCATGTTATCACACATAATATTAATATCATAGTTAATTTCAAGGAGGGAGGTATTTTTTAAAAAAAGAAACCCAACCTGTAAATATCTGTTTTTTGAAGGTATAAACTATGTATGTAATAACTGTTATTATTGACAGTCATATATACAGTAGTGGAAGCATCTTAAGGTATACCTTATAACTACTCAATACCCTTGAACAGACTGAAACCAGCACAAAGTCTATTATTAGAGACATCACAAGGCACTATCTTTCCAGCTTTTTTGTCTCGTTCTGTGCTTCTAATATACGTTACATATCATATAGTCTAAGCATGGCATCAGTTGAAATTCAACTGTCATAGTCCAGTTTATTTAAACTCAAAGGTAGGAAAATGCAGATTTTTCTGCCAGAGATGGTTCTTCTGAAATTGCACACGTTTTGATTCAGTATTTGTGTATTTACCTACCTGAAATATTTTTAAGCCTTTATTTGCTTAACTAAACCTACTTTATTATTTCATTAACAAAACAAAACAAACCACCAAACCAAACCAACAAAAAAACCCACCAAAAAACCAACCAGAAGATTTCTAGTAAGTAATAGATATGGAATATTTTAGCCTTAGGTCATTTCTTCATATATATCTTGACTGATAATGACTGAATGTTATGACGATATGAGGGCAGCTAAGTGAATTCGTGTCATTGCAGCTGTCAAGGATATGTTCATATCCSAAAAATTCTTCTCCCTGTCCATATAAACAGAATGATCTGGTAGCTAAACACCTTGTTAGCTTGTTAAGCATATAAAGTCATATTTATATATCCTCAGCCTTTTAGGATTTTTTTTCACTTTGTGAGAATATGAGATGCAGCTTTAAAGGAGGTCAACCATTAATTTTCACTCGTCAAAACTGTTAATTTTTATTGTTGTCACTGTTTACCTCTGCTTCTGTAGGAGCACAAGCAGTGCAAAGGGCTACTGGCTATTTCTCTCTGAAGGGCATGGATGGGTCCTAGTAGAACAACTTGTTCAGTACTGTCGTTTCCATATTTGCTGTTATCTATGGTTATATGAATAAATAGAGTGTTGTATCCTGAACTCCTGGTATGATTTCTCAAAAGAATTGCAAGTCTGATAGAAGGGTAGATTTAAATGTTTGGAGGGCTGTTTCTTAGGAAAACAGTAGGGACTATCCTACAGAAATACAGACTGGCCAAGAGAAATGATGCATAAACGTACTTGTTGGTAGGTCTGACCATACCATGACAGTGTTTGGAATGATCCTATGTAGTCCACATTGATTGTTCCAGAGTAGAGATTTGCAGCAGTGTTTTGGAATATGACTGTGCAAAACCTTTAATTCCTGCTTTGTGCAAAAATGCATTATGTTAAAACTTGGTCTCATACTACTTCCGCCTTTGCCTTCCCAAATCTCAGACTCCTCTGGAAAAGCTAAGCCCTAGTGACTCTGATGGTAGAAATGTCAAACAGCTTTTAAATTGTAATCCCAGGAAAATTTATGGCTCAAAACTGACTGAAAGCAGCCAGTGTCAGAAATAGGTCTGACTGGAAGCATCCAACAGGAATTCTTCCTCCAACTTTCCACCTGTACAGCTGGATATTGAATTTTCTTTGTGATAAATTTTGACTTTAAAGAATCAACCTTCTTCAACATAAAAAAAAGACAAGCAAACAAATTCTATCAATAAATTTCTAAATCAGGTAGGATGCACTCATCCTGCTTTTCACTGTAATGCCATTGCTGAGAAACAATGTTTTGATTAACAAATACAAAATGCTTTATTTAGAACTTAAATGGGTACTTTCATACATACCATCACATGGGGTACTTTTCATAGTTCTTAAATCTTTATTAACCACAAACCAAAGTATCCATGGGATCATAGTAGACAGAGGTGTGGATTGCTGCACAGCTTGAGATGAGTTCCAAAAGACATTTTATACTGATTCAGACATCTATCCTTAAGAGAAATTTTTCTAAAACATAATGTAGAGGTTTACATGGAAATTTCAAACACTAATTTTTATCTGACAGTAACCAGCAACTGGTATACAGAAGAGAGCTCAGATACACTGAGTGTGTCTTGCTGTGAAAGCTGTGTGGCTTTCAAAGGTAATATTACAAGCAGATGAGTGTAATAATCTAGTAAAAAGGTAAAAAAGACACTTGGGAGGAAAGGGCATGATTTCTTTGCCAGGAGTGAACAAAACAAGAGTTTTTGAGAAGACAGCATCAGGGCTGAGTCTCATAAGACCTTGGCATTTCACATCATGTCCACAATGACCAGACATATATCCGCAGCTGAAAATTGTTCTGGACCCTGTCAGGTCTTTCAACATCACCTTCATAATTTTGATTTGTAAGCTAAATTTGATTATTTCTCATTTTCTACACTCTTTCAAAACAGAAGTAGAGAATGAGAATCAATGGTTATTCTCACTGAAAACCTCTAAGCTTGTCAAAAGTAATATCTAGCTTGGTTCTTCTGACACGTGATGAGTTTATAACCTTGTGACTATGATGAAAATTAGAATATAGCAAGACATGAAACTGATAATTACATTCAGAACAGTAGAGGTTTGAGACATTCTTCAGAAAAGCCAACTTCAGCTTCCCTCTGTGAGTGCCATTTGTTTAGGTAGCCATGGAATGGCATGCCATATGACAGAGTTTCTGCTCCTCAGTAATACTGTGCAGAGCAAGTAGTCTTCCATTGCTCCTGGAAACCACGTTCTTAGGACACTGACATCCCTTACCTTGGCAGTTGCCTCATTAATTCAAAGTGTTACTTTGGAGGTGGTATAACAGGTAATATTTGTCCTTGCGGATTTAATAGCTGAGTAAAGAATTACATATATATGGGCTAATGATGTGTTGAGACTACTGCTTACTGACAGCACACATTATGTCCTTCGGTAAGGTGGAGTTCACAGGTCTGTGCCTCTATAGCCACATCTCAATTATCAGTGATCTGTAATCTGATCAATGGTCTGTTACTCCCATATTTTAGCAGTCAACACTGTGATTTTTAATTAAAGTTAGCCATTTGTGTGAAATGATTATTCTGTTCATTATCTTGACAATTTCATTACTGTATCAGGTAAAATAAAACATTTATAGCAAGAGGAAAATATATGAGCTACTGTAAGGTTCAAGGAGGTTCATCACCGCAGTTGGCTGAGGCTGTTATCATTAACATCTACGGAACAGGTCACAGTTCCTGGTATGCCACATGCCAGTTATCTCCTTTTAAATGAATTATACATGTATTCATTAAAATTCCCCAAGTACTCTGGGAACATGAACGTTACAAGCATTTGTACCCTGCTTGCACATTCACAATCGTGATATGCATGTGCAGTGGAGCTTAGAAGGATTTGACTATGAAAGGCTTTGCATGCATGATAATGCATCTAGGAGCTCTGTTGAGTGTTCCACATTCTATATGCAAAAGTTGTTTGTGTGACTTTGACTTCACACCAGCTGAGAATTCAAGAATTCAGCTTTGCTTTTTACYTTTTCAAAGTGTACTTTTATGTGTTTCTTATTAATCCCAGGGAGTAAAGAAGTGTATGCCCTGAGGAGCAGCCAAAACTTTTGTTCCTGTTTGGATCTGGGAGCTTAGTGGGAGGACAAACAAGAGGGGAGTACAGCTGAGGAGCAGTAAACACCTAGATGACCTTCTTGATGAAAAGTTATCTACATGTCAGTCCGTGCAACTCACCAAATGAAATTATCATCAGGCTCCTTTGGACAGGAATGATTATTAGTGTTCTGATGCTGAAATATCAACAGCCACTGAGCTTTTAAAGATGGTCACAAACTGCCTTGAGGCTGTTTCTGTTATGCACACTGGTCTGAAGTCCAGCTTTTAGATATCTAGACTATTGACAGAGGCCATGCMTTGGAGTTCAGTTGTCATTTTTCCTAAGGGTGAGAGGACAGAAAAAAGACTGGAACTGGGGAGAAAAGGGAAGCATATAGACAGAGTGGGCTAGGTTTATCACCATTAGGAAAATTCTATCTTTCCACTGAAGATTTCAGCTTTAATTTTCTAGAGGACATACTAATAATTTCCTTAGCACTGAATGCTACTTTTCTTTGCAATTATAATAAGGCAGCAGAGCATAGATTTATTTTTTTCCGCACAAGAAGCAACTTCAAAATGACTCAGTGAGCAAATTTCTTGGGAATCATTTTTAGTGCTTTTAGGACATTAGGAAGAGGAACACCTGTATTCCAGCTCATATTTTCCAGCTAATTTACATTTCAAAGATCTCCATCATCTCTACACTGACTTAATTTCATCTCCAACTGCTGTGTTACAAGGACTGGTTACAGCTTTGTTTTTTGGGAGTTCAAGCACCTCAACATTCTGACTTTCTGGGTAAGTGTTCTAGTTACTTGCTGGTTGCACAGGAGATAGAGACTACATCATCCATTTACTATGTAATAAAGTGTTGTACTACCCATGCTAATTAGACATGATCAGATCAAAGGTATCAGTTCTGAGCTTGCTGCAGCTCTGTGTTTCTGTATCCAGACTGTGAATCAAAATGTGGAAAATTGGTATCTGCAGGTTCACACTGAGTTAGTTGTCTGTAAAGAACAATTTATTAGCGCTTGAGAATTCTTTAGACTGCATATAGAGGAGCTCTTCCCACTCACACAGTTTGTTGATATTCCAATAGACTTCCTGAATTATGGGATTCTAGTATTTTTCTAACTGAAGTGACAAATTCCCAAATAAAGCAAAATCTTGGATGTGTGGACTGTAGCCTAGTCCAAGAAACCATATACTATAACAACTCTTCTGTGTAGTTTTGGCATAATAGCTGCAAAGCACAAGTGGCAACTGCATGAACTACAGTAAACCTAATTTTTTATCCTGCTTTCCATTCTCTTGAGAAGTTCTGTGATAGCCTGCCTGTTAAAACTCATGCATGTAATAGTACATCTAAGCACCTAACAACTGTGATGCTGTGCCTGTGTACTTCTGATTTTGATTGTAAGTATCTCACTGTTGTCTTGTGTTGTGTGCACTACCTATGGGACATTGCCTAAATTTTAATTCACTTTCCTACATACCAGTATTGACTGAYATTTGAGACTGTCCTTTGCCAGGAGGCCATGTAGCACCAGATACTCTTTTGGGTCTGTCATCCTTTCGTGGGTGTTTTAGGCACCCCGCAGGCTCACAGATGTAAGTGCATGTCCTTGTTTATGAAAATGAATTAAGTCCTCTCTGACTATAAGATCTCTTTATCAAGAGTCTTGTTGCTGTGATCTCCTGTGTATGCAGCCTAGATTGGTAGAATTCTAAACCTTGGCAGGACATCCGAACGCCACTTTTGATCAAGTAACAGTTAGGCCTGTAGCAGCACTGCCATGACATTACAGTGCAGTCCTTCCTCTCCACTTGTTCTTCTTAATACAGCGTTTCCCTTCATGAGGTTCAGCATTTCAGCATTTCACTTCCAGACATTTCTACATTATTAGAGATTAGAGAATTACTTCATTAAAGCATAGCTGATGATTTAAATTCACATTTTTTACTTTGGACTCTATGGACTAAATCCACCTTTTGCCTTTCTCAACTGTGTATGTTGAGGTTTGTTCTTCTGTTTGTATCTCAATTCCTACTTTATTCAAAGTTTAGAACTATTCGTGTACTAAGTGGTAGACAACCAGATTTTTTTTTGTCTCAGGAAAAAGTTCTGAATAAATTAGTTTCTTGAGTTTACTGGGTAAGGTTGATGTGACAGGAGTTTTGGTATTCTTGCCTCTTTCACAAAGAGTAGTAATAGTTCAAAACTGTATAAATCTCTATAAGCAAGAAAACCATGGAAAACAGCATAACACAGTGTAACCAGACACCTCTCAAAAGGGTTGGTTATTCTCTCTGCTTTGTTCATCCTGAATATGGCATGTGCAAAATGCACAAGGTGTGATTCAATGCTATCCCATCACAGTTGGCAGAAAACTGCACTGGAAACGTGTACAAGACAGATACTGGATATATCACCAACAATAAACTAGTTACCATTAAAGAAAAAGTTACCTTTTTTTCCCTTTTTTCAGGATGGGGGAACTTTTGTCAATTGTAGCAATGACACTAGGAATGCCCTTTTCAGTGTAGAAAATCTTGTAAAATATTAATAACTCCACAAATAGGTTTCCACAAAGAGCACATGTCACCAAGATTGTCACGAAGAAAATAAACAATTAATGAGGGGAATTTTTTTTTTTTGCCAGGGGAAAATTAGAATGTGAAGCTCTCTATTCCATGTCTGTGTAATAGGGACTCATAATTTGCAATGAGCAGAATGAAGATATTATAATGGCTTAACAACATTACAGAAATTTAAATGGGAAAGAAACCAACAAAACATCCCAAAACACAAAGAAAATTACAAGACAAAAAAGATAAAAAACCTGAAATTAAAACTGACATGAACTTAATATTAGAAGCCTCCAAATACAATCTATATTTAAGAAACAGAGAAAAAGCGAAGAAATATAATAAAGCTGGTTAGTAGCAAATTGCCTATTGGTTATTTAGCATTCTTATTTTCCTATAATTAAAACACTGGGAGCACAGTAAATGCACAAACATATATTAAAACCCAATAAATCCTCCACTTCGCTTCTCCAGTGCTCAGCAGTTTTCACATGGAATCTAAACCTTACAGTCCTTTTGTCATGACTAGATTGTCCTTACCTTCTGAGGACATGCACTGAATACTGGAAGAAGCAGCTATCATTCAACTGCATCCGTGAGAAGAAGGAATAATTAGATTTCTTAAGCCTTTCTGAACACTGAATCTTCAGTCTTCTTCCCAAAGGAAATTGTTGAAGAGGTAAATACAGATGGGGAAATATCTGTACCAGAATTTACCCAACCGCAATGCAGCCAAAGACTTTAATTTAATTCCATGCATGGTTGTGCTTTGTGCCTGTATTCTTGCATCTTTACATAGAAGCTGGCTAAGGTGAGCTGTTRTTCTCTTCCTCATGATTGTCTTACTACATAGACAGAGGCTGGAAGAAGTCAGGACTTTTCAGGATTGTGGATTATATCCTTAAATCTTTCAACAGGAGAGAAACCAATAGGTCTGTGCAACACTGCTTATGAGTATACTGAAAGGCAGAAACAACCAGGTCTGTGAGAAAGACTCTGATGTTGTTTCAAGATAGACAATTCAGATATTAGCTTTAGATTTACTGAACAATTCTCCACATATTCTTGATCCCACCATTGAAAAGCATATTATGAAGTTGCTATAGAATTTATATATGTAGTTTGTAAATCTCATAGTCACTGTACATTTGGCAGTAGAAAATCAGTTCCATCATAAAGCTGTTGAATCTAATCTGTTGGGTTGGTATTTTTTACATTCCTTAATGAGGCAAAGAGTGAATGAGCAGGAAACCTACAAAGTATTTATTCAGTGACTTTTACCTTTATAAATCTTTTGTCATCCTGAATGCACATCCACTGTGCTTCTGTAGGACTATTGCATTTTCGAGAATATTTAGCTTGTAAGTTAAAATATGCAATTAATATTTTTTTTGATCACTTAGTGTGATAACACATTAGCAACTAAAGATTATCAGGAATTACCTTGATGTGTAAGTGGCTTGGAAAGGTCTTATGTAGTTGAAGAATCTGGGTTAAAAGATTTTTTTCACGTGTAGGCTGAAGGTCTCATATTTAATTACGCAAACATGGATATAACACAAAGCAAATGAGCATCTGTTCAGAAAGAACACATCTCACTAGCAGAAGTGTTTTGTTTTGTTCTGTTTCTTCTTAAAATATAGTACAGAAATAATGAGAAAAATAAAAGAATCCCAAAGTTCTAGCCATCAAGAGACACTATATCTTGACGTCACTTGATAGTGATGTGTGCTGCAAACATGTTGTTGAGTTTGATGCCAAAAAATCCATGGATATACACTGAAATGTTACAGCCACATGGGTCTCCAATACACCTTAATGAGTTAGCTGGGAGTTTTGTCCGCTGAACTTTTGAGTTTCTGTCATGGGAACTTTAATTGCTGTTAAAGTTTTTAATTTGCACTTAATATCTCAATGTCTTTTTGAATGAGGCATCTGGCTACTTGACTCAGATGCAATCCAAATGTTTGTGTATAAGTCCCATTCTAGGAAAGGTCAGCCATTAATTATATGTCTTGTATGGCATCCAAAGTGGGGTTTTATAAGCTATGTGCCATATTTGTTAAATGAAATGGCAAAATGTGATGGTAAGTAAAATTACAGAGATGCACCATACACTTTTGGAATAACATGTTGGAAATGTTATAAAATAATTAGCCAAATAGAAATGAAGCAGGGAGAAATCTGTTAACACATTCAAAAATCTTTACCAATAACATCTCACATATTTAGAAACTATAACTGGTCAAAGCTTGTCCTTGTTTTTCAGGTAAAGGCAGCCACTACTTTCATCCCTGTATGTAGAAATACCATGCTGGGCTATTTTTATAAAGCACTTCTACAATAGTGGATTATACAGCTAAACTGATTTCAATGTGTCATTTCCGATATAACCCAACTGAGCTTATATAAACTGACAGGATTGTAMCCTGAATTATATATTACTCTTAGAAAGATAGATAAATTATCACATTTGATAAATACTACATCTTTCTGTAGAAGTAGTTCAAGGGAGTAAGCAAGAAACTTAACTCCATAGAGGGAGTATTGAAAGGAATTTCTATATTTCCACCATTTAAGGCAGAAACAGGCATATTCGTGTAGCCTTGTATACATACAGGGAGATGAACACCCTGTGTGAGGGGGCACAGCACTTGCAAAAGGGATTGGCAGCATCTGGCCTTCTGGGACCTCCTGTTGGCAAAGGACAGCTGAAGAAGCATCACTCTGAAACTCAGTCTAAGGATTTACAGGGATTTGCCTTTGGGAAACTAGGATTCAGATTTGGGATTTTTTATCAAAAATAATAATATTGGATGTTTTATTTAGTTTTGTTTTCTCTGTGTGTATGACATACTTCTAAGAGGGGAATATATCTCCTCCTCTAGGCATTTGGGTCAGGTGGTCTCATTGGCCACTCTCCACTGTCTCAGTGGGCCATGGTGGACAGCTTTCCTTTATCATTGTCCACCAAGAAACTTCCCAGTGAAAGTTCAAACTGGCCAAAATTTCTGTCTTATTGTGAACAGCCATTTTAAATTGTCTGATCTTTGTAACATAAATGTTGCTGCATATGCTCTACAGTTTCCAGCAGGATGATCTCTGAGCGTTTAATCGTGAACCCGCTGTGGCCATCCCAGCCCAGAGCAGACTGCASTGTGGATTTGGCTATACCTGTAAGGGCCCTAGGTGCATGAACAAGCCTCGCTGCCTCTGCCCTCACCCGGGGCTCCCCCCACACTGCCATGTCCCAGAACAGCATTTCAGTCCTCCAGGGCCAAGGGTACTAACCACAGCAGGCTTGGTTTCTAGCTTCCCACATCTTTGCCCAGCCTTGGCCCTTCCCCAGGGAAGGGCCTGATGGCTGGGTCTGTGAGGATGCAATCTTTGCTTTACCAGTCAAGCACCATCCATAGCATATCCCAGAGTGGGTGAGCTAGAAAGACAAGCCTATTGGACTAGAGTTAGCATTTAGATGCATAAACTACATGTAAACTGTGATGTAAACTGTGACTGAAAACTCGCATTTGGAGAGGAAAGCTTGAGGAATCTATAAACCTTTCTATTTTAAAATGATGGCAAATGAGCTGACTAGGGCTCATACCTTCTTAAAACATGAGCTGTATGTTCAGTGCACAAAGAGACAGAACAATGAGGGCTGTTTCGCAGATTAACTAAAGAATTGTCCAGCAGTACATTCTCTTCAGCTCTAACCAATCCTCTGCTTTATCCTCACTTTTCATACCAAAGTATGCATCTAAGATCTTAGATCTTATATGACTGAAGGGAATACATCTATGTTAAATATGTACAGAATAGCAAATATAAAAATGGTCRCTTTAGATGCTGGTGTGTTATCTAAAGCAAGTTGTTAAACTACTTCTCCAGTCTTAGAAAAACCACACAAAAAGAAATAATGAAGGCCTGATTTTCTTTCTCCTGGATTCATTAACACYGGGTGAAAGTTAAAACACTCTATATTGCTTTCTGTCACCAAATGACTTCATTTTTTTTCCTTACAATTTCAGCTACATAACCAAAATACTTTTATTAGGAAGTTTCCCACCTTTGATTCACTATTTAATTAGAGAAGTTAAAAAAACATTTTATGAGCAACAGGAACTCAAACCACCCATGATATGAATCATCTGTGGGAAATGTCCACTTTTAGCTCTTCCTAAATGATGAATTATCTAAGGTGACCCTGAACTTCAGTAGTATTCTCTGTTGAATGTTAATTGTAAACACCATCTTCCCATCAGCTGTCTTGCCATCCTCTTAATCAAGTAAAAATGTGTTGTTCCGTGAGCAACATAGAATGGTTTCGGTTGGAAGGGACCTTAAAGATCACCTAATTCAAATCCCCATCTAGTTCCAACCCATAAGCATAAGCAATAAATAACATAATAGAAGAAAAAAATTGGTTTTCAAAGAATTTTATGTCTGGTTACCAAAACAGAATGAAAAAAGAAAAATAATTAATGCAGGAATTAATAAGAAAAACTTCACTGATATAAATGAAAGAATAAAACATGAATTAAAAAAATTATTACAGCACTGCATTTTCATAGTAGCATGAAACAGACAGTAAGGTAGAAAAATAATATCATGAAGCTGATTAAAATATTCATAGGAATAATATACTGTGCAATGCATTAAAATCTAATTATTGAAATAATTTCTGAATAATGTTATGAATTATTACATTATCTTACCTTTATCTTAGAATTAAAGTATAGAAGAAAAAGAAAGCAAGATAAATATTATCTGGAATGAAAGTCTTTCTTGATGGAAAAATAATGTGGATTAACTTTTTACYAGTATGCCTTTTCCTAAAAGTAGAAACATGGCTGAAGATTCATTTTGTTGGCAATTTGCTATATCCACAATAGTTTAGGCATATAGACTATTTTTCTAGGCATATATGCTATTTTTCTACATAACTATAATTTTTTTTTTTTTWATTCAGATCTGAATGCAGGGTACTGAATATGCAGAAAATTAATTTAAAAGAATTCATGTAAATTCATGTCTTTAAAATGAAACAGTAGTTGTTTTAATACCTTGTAATTGCAAAATTTAAATAATATGTCATYCACTGTCTGTTGGATTGTATCTTTTTCATTATTAAACATTTAGGATTTTCTTATTTGTCCACTGTACTGAGTAAGAGGTGTGCTAGAGTTGCTAAACATTTTTTAATGACTGACCTTTCTAAAGCTTTCCTCTACAAGGAAACGATAGAAATACATGCTCTTTATTTTTGCAGTTTTGAAGACATTAATTTATAAAAGATTTTAGAAGGGAAAATAGTTGGTGTTTTGGTTTGTTTTTTTTTCCAAGCCATTTAACCAGACAGATACGGCACCATTATATTTCAAGGATTGCTTTGAATTAGACATCTCCAAGTTGTCTTAGCAATTGCTGTAATTACCTTGAACATATAAATACATGATCATTGTCTGTGTTCAAAAGTCATAACTTTTTCCCATAATAATGACTAGTCTTCTAATCTACCTTCTTCATGTTTATCTTTTAAATATCAATGACAAAAACTGAAAATAATACTTTTTTTACATACATAGTGGTGATCTGCCTATTAGTGTGGAAATTGGCTCATTTCTACTGCTAAATCATAATCTTGGCTTCTGATTTAGGCTGTGTCATTCCTTGACACTTCAGGCATTCCTCAGGTCTAGGAGGTGAGATAACAGTAGGTCAAAATTTGAGAAAATAGGAATGATCAATACATTTGTTAGGGCTACTGACTATTAATGCAATTACATTACTTTCGCTACCCTACAGATGAGACCAGTATACATGAAGAAAGAAGGAGTCACGAATGGAAAGTCAGATGCATTTTTTGCAGTCTGTTTGGTAATAGCTTGAGTATACCTGAAAAAGACATGCACACACCCCGTCTCACCAAGACCCAATATTCCAATTATCTTTGACCAGCAGAATGACTGCAAAGGGTTTCATAGTACTTGAAATCTGTGTATGTGGTCTAATATGTCTTTGTAGATACAATGAAACCAAATATGTTTGACAGGATGCCAACACTGATGGTGTAAGTCYACCAACAGCTCACCTGCAAGTGAGCTACCGTCTAGGTGTGGCAGCTAACGCAAACCATGTCTTTAAGTGAAACAGCTCAAAACTGTGGGAGACCAAGTGGTCTAGTGAAATATTTCTTTAAAAATAAGAGAGTCTTTCTTTCTTATCATTAAATATTCCATCAATCTTTCATCCAAGTAGAAATTGATGTGTTAATAACACTATTCTCTTAAATATTTGAGCAATGCTCAAGATATTAATGCTATACTGGTACTGACCATTCATTACTGAAGAGAGAGAAAGATGGCTAATTACCAGAGAGACAAGACACTACAATGTGGAGAAGGAGTTGCTTAAAGGTAAAACTGTAGTCAACTGAGATTAAAGAGGTAAAGAGAGGAGAAGAACATGCCCTAGGAGAAAAGAAGAAAGTGCAGAGCAAAGACATGATGCAAATCTGAATGAATAAAAGTGGTAAAATTATGAAGTAAAGCATCTTTTTAGAAAATTCTATTGTGCAATTAGCTCTCAACTTTTACAACAATATTCTGCTTATTTCAAATACCCCAGATGCTGTAGCAGTCTTCCTTAAAAAGCTACCTGATGGGGAGGGTGGTGTCCGTGTGTGGTGGTGTTTGATATCAATATAGCCCCTTTGCCTCCTAGACAGTGAAGAATCGCCGTGTTTATTGCTGGAAAAATACCTAGAGTCAGCAAATTCATACTCAGGTCAAAACGAAGTAGAATTCTGTCAAAATTATGTAGAGTTTTAAGTGCATACTTGATAAAATCTTATTTAGGATGTGGTAAATTAACCTATTTTTTGCTTTATGTTATAACATTTCTCCTAGATTGTGTTTAATGCACAAACGAGAGAGATTGTATTTAAAGAGTCTGGTATGCAGTGCCCTCCTTGCCAAGGTGACATATGCCATAATGTCTAGTAAGTGATCTTTTTCCAGAGCACATATGTTGGGTACATATGGATACCAGTAACCAGCAAGATGCCATTAGAAATACTTTTGAGGACTCTACCCTGAATATTCATAAATATTGATGACTTTGAATCTAAAAACTAGCTGCAGCATTTTGTACTCCTCCTCATCATCATCATCATCATCATCATCATCATCATCATCATCATCATCATCACACTACTAATACTAATAACAACAACCATACTACTAATAATACGAACAATAATACTAATACCTTTTCAAAGTTTCCAAACTCCTGTTTAATTTTCTTGTCTTGATGTTGTATGGCATTATGAAATTGCACTTTTTGATCATGTTTACACCTGCCATCCCTAATGCATTACCAGGTGTGAGATTAATGAGTGGAGCACATGAGACCTGCCACAGTTAATCACATTTGTAACCTTTCAGATACACAGCAGAATTTTTCTTGCTGTGAAACATCCTTTACCTTTTAATCTCTGCTGAGCATAGTGCTCACTCAATACTGTAACTTTTTCTTATGTATTTCTAGTTTAGTCATCAAATTATTCATCTTTCATATTTTTCTATCAAAGAACTATTTGTATTTCAAGGAAATATTGAAATAGTTAAAGAGTGATAAGTATATAGTAATCTTTTCTGATATTAAATAGAGATGCAAGTGGATGTGAATGAGGTGGTACTTTTGCTATTATGCATCATAGTATTTACAGATAATTTATATCATTTTTAGAATAAGATTTAGTTCAGATGTTTAGACTTGATTTACAACTTTGTGTGAAACGTCAAAGGATCAGTTGAGCATATTCTATAAAAGACAAAGTTGAGTTAACTCAATGGAACTGTACATACAATTGAAGATACTAATGTGCTTGTATATGTCATTGAATATAGGCAGAAACGTACGACTTGAAAATTCAAAATTAATATTTTTTACTTCAAGAATTGGGTGAGAAGGCCCAGAGCAATGATTAAACAATAGGATAGGAGATTTTCCCTAATAAATCAGACATACAACTGCTGCCAGAATGGCAACTGCCCAGAATTTCGTATAAACCCACTCCTTATGCACAGTAGATCTGCTTAGAATAATAAAAAGCTTTTTGGCTAACAAAATTAATTCCATGTACTAAATAGATATATTTTATCTCTATATCTATATATAGATATGAAATATATATATTTAGAATAGGAAAATCTATAGAAATAAAAATCACCAAAAGTATTTTAAATATAATGGCAAATACTATGTATCATTGTCTACAGATACTTTTTAATATTTAAAAACTTTCATTTTTGGGAATCTACATTTGAAGATGATCTGTCTAGAAACTTTCAGGCAGCCCTAATGCTGCAGTACCATGTACACACTTAATGGTAAAACTATAATTTTATTCAGATTTGTAAATCTAATTTCAACAGAAACTTCCTATATAAAAAGACAACAAGAAAAAAAAAGACAAAACACAAAAAATGAAAGTAAAAATAGTGCTTATTTTTGCAAAATACATGAAATGTTTAGGAACACAAAGATAATATTTTTTTTTAAAATTACTTTACCCATAGTTTGTTTTTATTCAAATCCAATCAATTACTTTTTGTGCTGGTTTTGCAGGGCTTGGTTTTTGGTAGCAGGGAGGCCACAGAGGTGGCTTCTCTGAGAAGCTGCTGGAAGCTTCCACCTTGTCAAGCAGAGCCAATCCCTGATGGCTCTGATGATGGATGTGCTGCTGGCCAAGGCTGGGCCAATTAGAGATGATGGCAATGCCTCTGTGATAACATATTTAAGAAGAAATCATAACAAAGTTTGTGGCGCAGCTGTAATTTTCCAGCTAGAGAGGAGTAGGAGTGAGAATATGTGAGAGGAACAACAATGGAGGCACCAAGGTCAGTGCAGAAGGAGGGGGAGGAGGTGCTCCAGGCGCCGGAGCCGAGATGTCCCTGCAGCCCGTGGTGAAGACCATGGTGAGGCAGTCGTCMSCCTGCAGCCCATGGGGGTCCACGGGGGATGCAGAGATCCACTCGCAGCCTGTGGGGGAGGTATCCACGCCGGAGTGGGTGGATATCAGGACGCTGTGGTCCAGCGGGAGTCCCAGTGGAGATAGAGGCCTTGCRTCCAGGCTGGAGCAGCCGTTCTTGGAGGCCTGCACCCCATGGCAGAGTGACCCACGCCGCAGCAGTTTTGGGAGGACTGTCTGCCCGTGAGATGGACTCATGCTGCAGCAGTTTTRGGAGTGCTGATGCTTGTGAGAGTGGACCCACTCTGGAGGAGTTCACAGAGAACTGTTTCCCGTGGGAGGGACCCCATGGTGCAGCAGGGAAACRACTCCTCTCCCTGAGCAGCGGAAAGAAGATCTCGGGTGATGAACTGACCAAAACCMCCACCTCGTCTCCCTGCACCATTGGTGGGAAGGAGGGAGGGATTGGGGGGAGAAAAGGGTGTCTTTAAGGGCTTATTTTACTTCTCATTCTTTTACTCTGCTCTTATTAGTAATAAATGCACTTTATATCATTAAGTAGAGCCTGTTTTGCCCTTGAAGTGTTTTCTCCCTGTCCTTATCTCAACTCATTAACCCTTTTGTTAAATTCTGTCTCCTCTGTCCAGTTGCAGAGCAGAGAAGAGTGAGTGAGCAGGCCTTTCATGGGTGCCTGGCATTTGGCCAGTGTCAAACCACRACACTTTTCAAAAAGATGAATAACAAGAAAACCTGGCTTTAACTAAACGAATAGCACAAGCTACTTTTATGAACTGAATTCTACCATATATGCACTGCAATAGCACTTAAAACAACCTTTATACCTCTAAATACTAGCACTAATATCAGTACCTAACAAAGCATACGTACTTATTTTTATTGATGTATGTTTCCAACATTTGTTTTATACCACTGGTCCAATGAAACAAAACATAAATGTATTCTACATTAATCTTATTTAAACCTCTATCTAGTCTTGAATTTTTTTACTATTGTACTCGTGTTTAAAGTTCACTGTTCACATACCCTTGATGAGGTAAAGTCTGGTTCCTCTATCCTGATCTGTTACATTTTATAAAGACCCCATGGACCAAACATTCCGTAGCATCTAAAGCCCATAAGGGCTCCACAAATTTTTCATTATTACCATTCCTTATTTGCCTCAATTTCTAAATCTAAGTAGGACCAGAAACTTGTCTCATCTCATCAAAGCTGAGAGGCTTCAGAGCTGTGTTATGTATAAGTCCTATCAAGATTCACAAACTATGCATTCCTTCATCTGCTTCCCCTGAGGGACCACATGCATCTGATCATAGCCACCAGATGGCTTGGTCTTTATGAAACAAAGCAATAGCAACGGCTTTCAGTAAAAACACAGATAAGAAATAATGAATGCTGCATTCTTCCCTCTGCATACTACCCTGCAAGTCAGAATTGTTACACAGTATGGAAAAAACAGATTCAGTGCCCTTCACAGCCACTCTTCTATCTTCTGTGTCTTAATCATCAGGATATAGACCAATCTTCAGTGTGGAAAAGGATGTATATACCACTACCAAGAAAAAAAGCAAAATGTAAATAGCTTTTAAGTTAATGTAAAGCACTCACCTGGAATGTAGGAGAATTAATTCTTTTCTTGCTTGAAGAATTATCACTATTAAGCAGTCAGTCTGTGGAACACATACCTCACTAGAAGCCATGCTTCATCTTAGTGGCTCCGGGAATTCCACCAGTGAGTTACTCACTCATTTTTTCTCTTATTTCATGTATTTTGATTCTTTTGATTAATTTCAATTGCCTCATCTGAGTGATGCTGTTACGTCTTATTATCAGTAGTACCTCCTTCAAAAGCAATCTAGAAGGAACTATCTTGTCACATAACCATCCTAAGGATCTTTACGTTATTAATTTATTATTGAAATACATAGGAATTTAGGTGTTGAAATAGAATTGAGAATCTAAATACACTTGGATTTGGAAACATCCACAAAGATATATATTGAAATACATATTTTCCACCKATAAATTTTTAAGGGAATTCACCCCATTTAGACTACCATTCAACACTTTGTGCTAGTTTTGGCTGGGGTAGGGTTAATTTTCTTCCCACTGGCTGGTATGGGACTATGTTTTGGATTCATGCTGAACATGGTGTTGATAGCATAGAAATGTTTTTGTTGTTGCTGAGCAGGACTTACACAGAGCCAAGGCCTTTTCTGCTTTTCACACTCCTACACTGGTGAGGAGCCTGGAGGTGCAAGGGAGGTTGGGAGGAGACAGAGTCGGGACAGGTGACCCAAACTTACCAAAGGGATATTCCAGATCATGTGACATCATGCTCAGTATATAAAGCGGGAGGAAGGAGGAGAAAGGGGGAAGTGTTTAGATTGATGGTGTTTGTGTTCCTAACTGGAACGGGTGATTTGGCCTAGCTTTTCTGGTAATGCCTCAACACCTGCCTGCCCTTTGGAAGCAGTGAATGAACTTTGTTTTGCTTTGTTTGACTGTGTAGCTTTTGCTTTCCCTAAGAAACTGTCTTTATCTCAACACACAAGTTTTCTAGCTTTTACGCTTCCAGTTTTCTCCCTGATTCCACTGATTGGGGCGTGAGTGAGTGTCCGCACAGTACTTGGTTGCTAACTGGGGTTAAACCACAACCCACCTTGAAGAGGGATATTAATAGAATCTTAGAATTATTTGGTGTGGAAAAGACCTATAAGATCACTGAGTCCAACCGTTAACCAGGTCCATCACTAAACCAGATCCTTAAGTGCCATATTTATATGTCTTTTAAATACCTTCAGGGAAGGTGACTCAGCCATTTACCTGAGCAGCCTGTTCCAATGCTGCTTCTGTGAAGAAATTTTTCCTACCATCAATGATAAATTATGGAAAGGGCCTCAGTGAGCACTTTCACCAGCTCCCTCAGTATCCTTGGGTGGATTCCATCCAGACCCACAGACCTGTGTGTGTCTAAGTGGAGTAGCAGATCACTGACCATTCCCCCTAGGGGGGCTTCATTCTCCTTCCCATCCCTGTCTTTAGCTCAGGAGGCTGGGTACTTACAGAACAACTAGTCTTACTATGAAAGTCTGAGGCAAAGAAGGTATTAAGTACCTCAGAATTTACCTCAGCTCTTGTCACTAAAAATAAAACTCAGTGAGTGGAATAGGGAACCATATTAGCTAATCAGAAGAAAATGAGGAGAAAAGGAAGCTGCAGGTACCCAAAAAAGTTAGTTAGGTACAAAAATATCTCAACCAGATTTTTTGCTTTGAGGGTTTGTTTTCAGATATGGTTATTTATTAGCATGGGGTTAAAAACACACAGAAATTGTAACATCCAGTTTTCCCATACTTGTGTCACTGGGGAATGAAAACTTCTTTGCTTATCCCAAGTTATGAATGGAAATTAAAGTATATCACCCTGTCTTGTTCAATAYGAGCAAATTTTACATTCCTACTCTCAGTTTGTAGGTAAGAATGCAACATTTCAATGTGTGACTAACTTATTAAGAGCTGCAGTTTCAAGTATAGTACTATATATTGCTTTGCACTTTCTCTTGCATACTAAGTTCTTGCAAACCAGCTCATTAGCTTCAGCCCCAATTACTTTCCATCAAAGTCAAATTTCCCTGAAGTCCTATCCCACATTTCTCTAAGCTCCACTGTCTCATTCATCCCTGTCTTTTGTTTTCATCTGGAGAGTGGGTCCTGGAGCTACCACTGGTGCTGTGTAGCATGATTCACTACTCTGCAGCAGCAGTGCTGTGGATGAAAATCTGCCCATACTGTTACCCCCAAAGCAGTGAAGCAGGTCAAGCAAGTGCTTTGCAGACAGGGTTCCCCATGGACTGTGCTATAGAGAAGGAAATATGCTTGTCATCTAAGTAGAATGTCTGCAAGATGAAGAGATATCAGCAAGATAACAAGCCTCATCACACAGTATTAATTATCCTGGTGACTAGTAAAAATCTGCTTATTCGCTACAAACCAGACAGAACCGTGTTTAGATAACATTCCCTACTACATTTTCCGAATGTATTGTCTGCCTCTAGCTGCTAGAAATAAAGGGACACAAACATCAGTCAGTCTCCAAAAGGTTTGTCTGTGATTGTCTAACATGCAGTATTTGATTTGGTGGTGTTTGATTCAGTAGTGTAAACATGCTCTCAGATCTTTTATAAAGCTAAACATTTCTTGCTGAACATTTCTTGTGGAGAATACACTTCCCAAAAGCCTTGCTGGAAGCTCAGTAGGTGTAAATTAGCACTTCCCATGTCTTGGTAGCCACAAGCCTTTGCAGCCCTTCACACGTCAGCTGGTGGAAATGTAGAATCCTGCGGAGTTAATAGGCAGCTCAGCAGGGCTTTGAAGAAGCTAGGGTGACATATTGGAGTATAGATTTATAAACAGGATAAGACATATTGTCAATTTATGTAAAGCCAGATGATGCATGGAAAGTATGAGCTGATCTGAGATACTTGGGGAGACAATCTTCTACACTTTACTACAGGGTAATAGCAGGCATATGGGCAATTACTGCAAGCCCTATGGTCACACAGAAAATCCATAGTAAAGACTTTAAATCCAGGTTGAAGTCCCGATGCATACCATCACCTCGCTTTGCTTCTTTTTTCTTTTTATTTAAATATGAATGTTTCAGAAAGGTTATTCAGTTCCGCATTAATCAAGCAGCATGTTTCAGCAAGTCTTGTAGGATTTGCACGAATTGTGAGGTTACAGAGATTATCAGTGTTCCCTACACCTTATCTGCAAAGCAAGTCTAGATAGTAGGAAAACACAGCTTGAAGTCAACTACTGCTGATTTCGGTGGGAATTGCTCAGCCCCCTGCTGCTCCATTTCAATGGAGAGACGGCATGGACTAACTGCACAAGATATGAATGCTCTGTCAGCTTCTAAATAGGTCACTTGTAAGAATGGAGTCAAAGCATTTCTTTGAACTTCTACAAGTGTGTATTTCTCTCTCTTTTTTCCTTTTTTTTCCCTTTTCTTTTAATTTGCCAATATTTTCCTCTTATTTTTTTTCTGATTAAGTTGGCTGTAGTTCAAGAGAAAAACATCCCAGTCCATATGTCACTGTGTTCATTGCGGGTAAGAGTGGTAAAAATATAGCAACCTCTTCTATGTTTTTTCTGTAGACTGTAATAAAACTGTGTTTATTAGTTATGTGATTAAACCAAAATACCATTTTTGCTTTGTTTTAAAGCAAGCTAAACCCCAGTGGCTTGAATGGACAATTAGCCTTTTTAAACAAGTAAAGTATTTTTTTTAATATGATTTTCAAGGCTTTTTCCTGTCTTTCACAAATGAGGCCACTCGCCTGAATTTCATTCAGAGAGTCAATGAACTGTGAATAGAATAATGTCTGTTTCACTTTCATTCCCCACTGCATTTCCTATTAGATATAGGCTACTTTTCCAATAGATACAAATTATCTAGGAGGAAATGTACCACCAAGGTTATTATATTTGTACCACGACTGGGAGGATTGTGTGACAACTTAAAACTGAAGGGAAGAGTGCTTTAGACTTCCACAGCCAGACTTCTGTGAAGTAGATCCCAGCAGTGAGCCAGGAGTGTTTCTATATTGCACCCTCACTCCAAGGTAGACTACTACTACAAATTCCCACGGATTTGTAGGAAGCAAACCATGAAAATGTCATCTCTTTTCTACTGGTAACACTTCAATGCTGGATTTTAAATGCATCCACATCAAAAGAATATTTGTGCAGGTATTTCCTGCCATGGAGGTACTACCTCCTGTAATCCTAGCACTTCATTGTTTCACAGAATCTGTCTTCACAGAACTTGACTTCACTATTTTAAAATCTGACCTCGCTTTATACTTTTCATACTTCAGTGTTTTTTTATATTGGGATTCCTAACGTTGACACCCAGGCAAATTTGGCTGCATAAATTTCTGCATATGGATGTGCAAAGGACTACTTCCCTTGTCTTCTTTGATTTATCTTCACTATTCTCCTTAATTAAGAGCACAGGAAAGCCCATACTGTCCTGGTCTGTAGCCTGTTTCTGACAATGGCCAAGATTTAGGGAAATAGGGATCTCTATAGTGTTGCTTTCCCAGACATAACCTCAAAAAATGCTTGTGTCCTGGAGTGACTTTATAATGCTATATATCCCAATCGCCTGCTTAATGAAAAGTATTAACTCTGTGTCTTTAAGCTGGCTCGAGAAGCCAGGAGCTATGTTTTGGTTTTCTTCAAAGGATATTTACATTTTTTTACTTATCAGCTCACTATGTTGTGCTTCTCAGGAGAGAACATCTCGGCAGTCGCTTTCTATAGTTGAAGGTGAAGGGACACTTTTTTACCTTTTATCTTTTTTTTTCTTCTCAGCTTTCRCCCTGCTTTACTCAGCTGAGGGATATTCAGACAGAGTTGAAACTTGCTGTTGGCTTTTTCCCTCCTCTGCCCGAAGCAAGCGAAGAAGACAGGTTTTTTTCTCCCGGGATCGTAGTTTTTTTTCTTCTTCCTTTGGAATTGTACAACAGACAACTGGGCTCGGTTCTACATACCATCTCTCCGGGGCCTACACCCTCCGGGCCTGGAGAGGGCCTACTCCGTACTCAAGCAGGTAGCTCGTGACAGAGCAGAAGACCACACCTGCCAAGGACTCAGGAGTTTGATTAATCCAGGTTATCCTCATCACGAGAGGTTTATTATCTAACATTATTCATTTTTATTTTTATTTTCCTTTCCCTTCCCCCTGGTGCCTGCGTGCACGCCCCCCAGCAGCTGGGTTTTGTTAAATAAACAAGTTTTTTTTCACTTTCCTCCAATAAATTCTTAAGGGGAGGAGAAGGGAGTTTTGAACCCTTTCTTTTGCACAGGAGACCCTTCGAGTCTTCCTCCTAGATTTGTCCAGACCTTGACAGCCTGAAATCTGAATAGGAAAGGGTATTTCATTCCCTCCACGCTTTGTTTTTTTCTGCGGGATGACTTCATGGAAACCAGCTCCGCAGAGAAAAACATGGGAGTCCTGGTGAACAACAAGCTGTCCATGAGCCAGCAGTGTGTCCTTGTGGCCAAGAAAGTCAATGGTATCCTGGGCTACTTTAGGAAGAGATTGCCAGCAGGTCGAAGGAGATGATCCTGCCCCTCTACTCCATCTTGGTGAGGCACATCTGGAGTGCCGTGTCCAGTTCTGGGCTCCTCAGGACAAGAGAGATATGGAGCTCCCGGAGCAGATTGATGACTAAGGGGCTGGAGCATCTCTCTCATGAGGAAAGGCTGAGGCAGCTGGGCTTGTTCAGCCTTGAGAAAAAGACAGAGAGGGGATCTCATCAATCTCTGTAAGTATCTGAAGGGAAGATGACAGGAGAATGGATCCAGGCTCTGCTTGGTGGTGCCAAGCAATAGGACAAGAGATAATGGGCAGAAACAGATGCGCAGGAAGTTCCACCTCAACATGAGGAAGAACTTCTTTACTGTGCAGGTGACCAAGCACTGGAATTGAGAGGTGGTCGAGTCTCCCTCACYGGAAATATTCAGGAACTCTCTGGACACAACCCTGTGCCATGTGCTCTAGGAGGYCACTGAATGAACAGCAAAGTAGGACCAGATGAGTCACTGTGGTCTCTTTCCATTCTATGATTCTGTGATTATGACATTTTAAACTTTAATAATCCTTGATGAACATGTTTTCCATGTTTTCTATTAATGTACCACCTTTATTTTTAGAAGTCATAAATATTTGGGTTCTATATTATCTCATGGTACCATTTTTAACGTTTAATTTTGGACAGCTACTTCTCTTCTATGCCTATTTATTGGCAAGACGTGGAAAAAAAGGAAACCTGAATTTCACATACCAGTGAAGATGTCAATTCACCCCGGATTTAAGCAGGAGCATATTGACATGTTGCATTGTGCTCTCTACTTCTTTTTCTTTAATAGTTCTTATGATCTTGTTTACCTTTTTTTGGCACCTTATTTAAAGCCTAACTGATGTTCCATAGTGCCATCCAGACAGTCTCAAGTAACTTGTCTTGAATGACAGCAGCTGATTTAGAGACTCTAAAATAATAGATGCCATTTATAGTTACTAAGAATGTAAATGTCTTATTTTGTCTGGCCATAAATAAAGGTATTGCTAGTATTTTGGTCAGAGATTACTTCATTTTAGTTTACATATTTTACAGTATTAATTAAATTGGAACTGATATTCCACTAATATCATATTTTTATATTATTCTGGTTGAATTCTTTCTTGCTCACTTTTTCCAGAGAATCTTGAATGTAAATCTCTGCCTAAGAAATGTGATTTTTATTTGCTTTGAAAGCTATAAATAGCTTATTAAATTTCCAGATTAAACTTGTCATCTGTTGCCAAAATGGAAACAAGTAGTATAAATTAAATAACAATTACTGTGCAGAAATTCTGATGTACTTCAAGTGGTATCTGTTCATGTGTTTTAGTCTTTTATATGTATTCTCAATCTGCAAATATTTCCCTTTGCCTTTATGTCTTGAAATTGGGTCTGGTTTTGAACTCACACATTTCATTCCATATTTAATAACTCCCTAAATTAAAGTTTTTAGTATTTTAACCTATTTCACATGGATAAATTCCACATTCTCCACTTGTTTGAGTATTCAGTGGAGATATATAATTAAAATTTATTGAAGAAAAATCTGAATGAGAGAGAATTGGTCTGTATACAACCACTGTGCAGTCTCTGAAACGGAGAAAAGAAACCAAACTGGAAATAGGTTATTTTTCTCTGTCTTCCTTTGTTAACTACTTAGTCTAGGTTACGTGGTAAGGTATAGTTCACGTAGCTTCTTTTACRACTGCAATTCCTCTTTAAATAGTTAGAATTTAGCCTATTGAAACTGCCAAAAACTACTATCAGGAACAGGGATGTGTATTAATGACATGATTGTGTAGCAGCCCAGATATTTTATTTTGATTAAGGATCACACTGCCTATAAAATGCGAATGTGATCCTGTTGAAATTAATGATTTTCTCATTAACCTCTAATGTGCAGGCTATTATCCATCTTGTTTTCACATAGTCTCTGTATAGATGAACGGTCCCTTATAGACTGTGTTTCAGATGAAATAAGCAACCATGAATTTCAGCAAATTCAGATTGTCATAAAAATTTTCACCAGGTTTAACTGAGTTGGTTTCAAGATGCTTAATCCCAAACTGAAATGATTTTGAAATAATAATCATCACTGTTATGAAGATGTGAAATTGATGGTAAATATAAATAAAAGTCTAAAGAGTCATTCTCTCAATAGTTCACCTAAGGGTTACATGTGAGTAAGATTTTGATATTTTTTCCTGAATCATTAATGCTTGTGTGTGTGTGTGTGTCTCTGTGTGTTAGGATCTGCAATTGTTTTAGTTGAAATACAACAAAAAATCKTGACAACAGTTAACAGAGCACAAGCAGCGAGATTAATAGATCTAGACTCCCAAAAGAAATTCTATTCCTGAAAAACATAAACTTGTAAAACAATGTAAGACAATTTAAAATAACAAATTAATAGGCAGTATTTGGAAAGAAATCTGCAAATAGGATGTGATTATCCTGAGCAGCAGCTTTAGAACTTTTTTTCCATTTTACCCCCTGCAATCACTTCCAAGGGACTACTTTCTGCATTCAATAGCTGCAGATGTCTGTTGTTTTGGGTATGGGTGTTCTGAAGGGAAGGCACACATCCGGTTCTGAGCAGAACCCAGGAAGGGGAGTGGCTGATGTATCAGCAAAAGGCATACTATATGCTAATTCTGACATTTAGGCAGAAACCTATTCCAGTATTGTACATTTGTTTAACTGTTTCAGGCATTCAAAAGAGCACTCATTTTTATCTGATCAGAAAGACAGGCTATTTTTTTCAAAGGGATGCTACTTTCTTTGCCTGAAATATATCTTTCTATACTTGAGAATAGAAGTCAAGGAAATATTAAATATCAAGGAAAAAGGATATAAATCAGAATAGTTTCAGATAAGAAACGCTGTCACAGACAGGTGTAAAGCATTTACTATATTTAGGAAAATTTATAAACAATGGAGCTGATCCTGAAAGATTTAACAACATAGAGCTGCTTTGCTAAATTTTAAGGTTTACTAGAGCATTCTCTACTAAATTTGAAGGTAAGACCTTAAGAAATCAATCATATACATATGTACACATAAGCAGAGGCATGCACACACATGCCTTTTTCACTCTAGTATGCACGCTTTCTGTCAAGAAAATAAAACAAAAAAGAGTCTTTTTATAGACACTTCAGGACTGAGTTGGTCATGGTCTTGATGCAGCTCAAAGACAGAGGCATTCTTCTGTATGTTTTGACTTAAATGTTATCTTTATGAATGACATTTTTGGCACTGTGTGAACAAACTACTTTTCAACTAGTGCTCCCTCTTTGGCAAGCCATGCCCAGTCACAAAGGCATGTCATGTTGGATAATGAAATATGTGCAACTTACATTCTGTAATACCAGTGCAACTTTGCATTGCTCACCATGCCAAGAAAAAAAAAATCAGGCTGATAAAATCCAAAAGACTGGGTGAGTAACTTGGCACTGTTAACAGGAAAAGGATTAGAGATTAGTGTTTATTAAGTAGTTCTTCTTTAGTACTTTGGGTATGAGTGATACCCAGTTCCCAGCATACTCCTTGGGAACATGATGAAAGTAGTTTGGACAGGCTACCACAAAATAAAGTATTCCTGAAAGTTACTCTTCCTAAAGTTATGTTTCACATCATTAAGCAATTAGAATTCCTAGATTCCTAACCTATCTCTGGTTAAAACAAGCATCAACAGCTTGTTTTTAATTATCCATATTACTATATTATTTTTAAGATCTGTTCATAGACCATAGATATGGTACAGCAAAAAGACCTAATCCTTCTCAAAAACTCCTGGGATGATCTGCAGTGGGTTCCTTTCAACTCAGCACGTTCTATGATTCTATGATTCTATATTAGCTGGGCAGCAACATGCCTTCATATTTTGATCAAAGCTATGAGTTTTGACCAAAATTATTCTCCTCAGGGATAAATATTGACATTARCATTGTTTAATATTTTCATCTATGCTTGGGACCTTAGGAAAGAATGCAGCCTCAGCAAGTTTCTGGGTAGCACAAAATTGCTGCCTTCCAGAGGGATGTTAACATGAAGGAGGAATTAGTCCCATTAGGAATTGCATAAGGAGTTCAGAAAAGGCCTGCACTTGGAGGAGAATGACCCCATGAGATTGTCCAGGCTGAGCAACAGCTCTGCAGAGACAGAGCCTGGGTGTCGTGTGAGCAGCAAATTGAACACGGATCAGCAGTGTGTTCCTTTGAGATGGTGAATCCTAACCATATGCTAGGCTACAGCATCAAAAGTATTGCTAGCAGGTTGAAGGAAGCTGTTAGTCCCCTCTATGACTGCATCAAGAATGGGCCACTTTTGGAACAGAAATATCAACAAATAGAGATGACTGTCAAAGTGCCCCCAAGATGTCTGGGAAATGAATTAGAAGACATACATGATCTGCTTGAGGAATATGGTTTGTTCAGCTCAAGAAGAAATGCATCACAGAGTCTTATAATCTTCAGGTATCTATTGGAAGGAGGTTAGATATTGGATGTTGGCAGACTATTCTTGAAAGTATACAACAACAACAAGCTGAGTGATGCTGTTGACACATCCTGAAGGATAGAATGCCATCCAGAGGGATCTAGACAGGCTGAAGAAGTGGACACATGGGAATCTCATGTGGTTTAACAAGACCAAGTACAARGTCCTGCACCTGGGTCAGGGCAAACCCCCTTACCAATACAGGCTGGAGGATGAACAGATTTAAAGTCCGAGAAGGACTTGGTGTGCTGGTGCATGAGAGGCTGAACATGAGCCAGCAATGTGCGCTTGCAGCCCAGAAAGCCAAATGTATCTTGGACTGCATCCAAAGCACCGTGGCCAGCAGGGCGAGGGAGGGAATTCTGCCCCTCTCCACTGGTGAGACCCCACCTGAGTGCTGCATCCAGCTTTGAGATCCCCAGCACAGGAAGGACATCGACCTGTTGGAGCCAGTCCAGAGGAGTCACCAAGATGATTAAAGGGATGGAGCACCTCTCCTATAAGGAAAGGCTGAGAGAATTGTTTTTGTTCAGTCTGGAAAACAGAAGGCTTCAGGGTGTCTCATAATTGCAGCCTTCCAGTACCTGAAGGGAACTTGCAGGAAAGATGAGGCAAGACTACTTACAACAGCATGTAGTGACAGGACAAGGGGAGAATGTGTTCAAATTGAAAAAGAGTAGGTTTAAATTAGATATTAGGAAAAAATTCTTTACTATGAGGGTGGTGAAGTACTGGAACAGRTTGTCCAGTGCAGTAGTGGATGCCCCATCCCCGGAGGTGTTCAAGGCCAGGTTGGATGTGGATCTCAGCAACTTGGTCTAGTTAAAGGTGTCCCTTTAAGGACAATCGCCCTGAAGTGGGTTGGAGCTAGATGTTCTTCAAAGTCCTCTTCCAACCAAACCATTCTATGATTCAAACAAAAGACTGTGGTGACAATCTGTTACAGTGAAGTCCCAGCAGTGTATGAAGAAAAAATATTATCATGAGACTGTTTAAACACAAGAACAGAGATGCTGTGGATTCTTAATTCATAGAGATTTTACTAATTTTTCTGAATTTTTGAAACTAGCTGACTAGGTTGTCGTACTTATGACCCCAGAAGTCCYTTCCAGCCAAGCTTTTTGATGATGCTGTGATTGTTTCCCTAGATATGGAACACGTTTTGGCCTTAAGTCTGAAATTTTAAGTTTAACAGAAGTAATTAGGTTTTCTAGAAAATTCAGGAATAATTTTTCATGGCTGGTGATACATAGGAGATCATCCTGTAAGTAGTTATCTGCTCTGGCCTAATTTTTAAAGMAGTGTGAAGGACAGTGAATATATGAGACCTACCAGTGTCCACTATTATCATGGGGAAAAGAAAAGGTGTAGAAATAATCAGTAGGTTGCTCATTTTCTTACAATGGAAATTAAAACTAACAGCCAGGAGAAGACATTACTCTGATTGCATTCATGACATAAAAAGATCATGTGCAAAAGGTATGTGAGTTAAGGCACTAGAGGAAACATATGCCTAAATTGCATCTCTCAAATTAGAAAAAAATAATCCATATCTTCATTTCCAGATGGAAGATCATATGAAAAGACAGTCATGAATGAGGTAAAATAATTATTTGCATGTACATAGTGCATTCTTTTCAAAGGAAGAGTTGCCAGTTAATTACAGGTTGTGAACTCTTTATATACATCATGGAATGATTTGTGAGGGCATTTGAGGAAAGATTTCATAGTAAAGGGCAGACATTCAGATTCTCAGATGACATAAATCAGTCCTTCTCTTTTTGCTTCTCTCAAGATACACCACTGTATTCCATCAGAAAATCTAGTGAACAGATACCAGATATGCAGCTCCACAGTTAGAATATCATGTACTTGTATTTAACTTTTAAATATTACAGTAAATYGAATTTAATTCTGCCATTGAAACCAGTTCTACGGGTATGCAGCATTAAGTACAGGAACTGGATTTTATTTCCTATCAGTTTTATATCATTTTCCAAGTCTTTGCAAGTACAGCAACAACAAAAAATGGTAGCCTGAAGCTATTCCACAACAAACTGTGATCTTGTCAGATCTTATCAGCTCAAACAAGTTGGTCCTAGTCTGTAGCTGGGGAGACTGCAGCAGGGAAAAAATGAACTTAAAGGATGCTTCTATCTTTTGAGTTGCAGCCTGGTACTGCTACAGCAAATGGTTTCAATCTTGACTCCCTGTTTTCCAGCTGATTTTTTTTCCTGATTTAAGTTGTCTGTCCCTGCCTTTCTTGTGTTTAAGAATGCTGACTTCTAGCTTTCTCTGTGGGTGAAAGGCAAAAAGATGGGATTCGTACTCTGCTTTTCTGATACATATAGAGAATATGTTAGTTAGCTTTATAAGAATGACACCTAGTTGATAATGTAGGATGGAAGAAAAGAAAAAACACACACACAAGGATAGAAGAAAAATAAGAAAATAAAAGTGACAAAATAAGAAAAATAAAGATGTATTAAAGTGAATTAGAAGACAAAAGAAAGAAGAAAATATTTGAAAAAGAATGAAACAAGACAACCCAACCTTGCATTAGATGTAACCATAATGTTAGCTAAGACCCTTAGTTCACATGTAACCTCTTACAAACTAACATCTAAACTCAAATATCTTAACCTCAAAGTGAATCCTAGCTGAAGTGATTGAAAATATCAATAATATGAATAAGTTTTCTGGAACTGGTGTCTTCTGAGCTTCCAAAGATTTTCCTGCTTTTGGTCTTCCATGACTCCTATTTCTTTCATAAAAATAAAAAAGCCACTTAATAATTAGACTGAAGGTACGTGTATCACACCTCTTGCCTTTAGTAACACCCAGCAGCTGATAATTAAAGACCAGCATAAAAACTCTTGATATGGAAATATTTATTGAATTCCAAAATAATATGTTCACCATTATAAAAAATAAAGGAATGCTTGAGTTTTGTTCCTGTTCTCCTTCTCTCCTGAGGAGAGCTGGGGCACTTTATTTTCTGGGGCATCTGAACACTTCACTGCGTAGGTCAGAGTGAAAAGTCTGTTTCTTYGGCATCCCTCTAATAATTTCCGTCATTCTGAGACAATGTGCTTCCTGTGAAAACGTGTGGAGACAGAAGCAATTTCTGTGATAGCGCTAGTTCTCTTCAGTAGTGAAGCTTGCAATTTTGGTGGCCTTTCCTGTATGGAAGATGTTCAGAATTCACCCGTGTGAGGATGAGACATAATATACTCTTTTTCAGAATTGACATAAGTCAAAAGAACATGTTCAGTTTATGTTTCGTTTACTAACTGAGCCTCGAATAAAATTCTTATTCAGATTCGTTATAGCAAGGAATAAGAGTAAAGGCAGAGAGAGAGAGGGAGAGAGAGAGAGAGAGAATGACAGAATTGCAGAATCATAGAATAAGCTGAGTTGGAAGGAACCCACAAAGATCATCGAGTCCAACTCCTGGGCCAGGACAGCACCATCCCTGAGACTGACACCATGTGTCTGAGAGGATTGCCCAAACGCTTGAACTCTGTCAGGCTTGGTGCTGTGAACACTTTCCTGGGGAGCCTCTTCCAGTGTCCAGCCATGCTCTGGGTGAAAAACCTTTTTCCAATATCCAACCTAAACCTCCCCCACACACCTTCAGGCCATTCCCTAAGGTCCTGAGAAGAGATCAGTGTTTACTTCTCTCGAGGCCTCTTCCACTCTCAAGGAAGTGGTAGACAGCAATGACGTCTCCTCTCAGCTTCCTCTTCTCCTGGCTGAACACACCAAGTGACCTCAGCTTCCCCTCAAGGCCCTTCCCCATTCTTGTGGCCCTGTTTGGACACTCTCTAGTAGCTTAATGTCTTTTTTTCTATTGCAGTGACCAAAACTGCACTCTGGATTTGAGGTGAGGCCATCCCAGTGCAGAGCAGAGCAGGACAATCCTGTCCCTTGCCTGGCTGGCGACCCTAATGCCCTCCAGGACAGGGTTGGCTGTCCTGGCTACCAGGGCACTGCTGACTCGTAGTCAACTTTTTGCTGACCAGGACCCTCATATCCCTTTCTGCAGTGCTGCTTTCCAGCCTCTCATTCCCCAGTCTGTCAGTACATCCAGGATTACCGTATCCCAGGTGCAGAATCCTTCACTTCCTCTTGTTGAACTTCACACAGTTGGTGATTGCCCAGTCTTCTAATTTGTCAAGGTCTCTCTGCAGGGCCTCCCTGCCTTCAAGGGAGTCGACAGCTCCTCCCAGTTTTGTATCAGCTGTGGACTTGCTCAGTATCCCTTCCAGTCCTGCATCCAAGTCATTTATGAAGATGTTGAAGAGCATAGGGCTGAGAAAGGAGCCCCATGGAACTCCCCTGGTGACAGTTCACCAGTCTGATGTCACCTCATTCACTTTAACCCTTTGTGCCCCGTCTGTGAGCCAGTTGCTCACACATAACATGATGTGTTTATCCAGCTGTGGGCAGGACATTTTGTACAGAAGGATCCTGTGAGACACAGTACAGAAATCTTTACCGAAACCCAAAAAAGTTTACATCAAAGAGCACTCTGTGTAAGCTTCTTCACAATATGAGGGAATCAATAAAGTACAGAAAACATATCACTTAGAAAAATAGTGTTTTTTTCTGAAAGCAAATTTATTTGTAAAAGCAAATAAAGTTTCAAAGAAATTTAAACTATTCATAGAAGTCTGCAAATCCCAGGAAAAATAAACATAACATATGAAAAAAAATCTAGATCCCTTTGTCCAGGAGGTTCAGGAAGCAGTACTGTGAGGGCTTTTCCAGTCCCACTATGTTACAAGCCAGAATCCATAGTAATCTTTGAGAGTGGTTCCCCAGAGAAAAGGGAACCATAGTCTGCTTTCTGAGGCACATACCACAGGTTCTTTTTTTGATACAGTACTGTTCCTTTTAGATATATTTGTTAGAGCTCATTGATTTCTCTTGAGATTTCTATCAAATAGCACCTTGGTAAGTTTATAAGGTGAAGCATGGGAGATATTGCTGTTATTATTTCATGACCTGGAAGACCTTTCCCAGATCTAGAAAGTAATCCTAAACAATGAGGGCTCAGTCTGCACTGTGATGCATATAAGCCTTTAGAAATGTTGTAGGAGTATCCTTGAAATTCATGTAAGGATCTGTCATTAATGTCAGCATATCTAATTGAAGGGTGTTGCTCAATACTCTGAGACTTTTTCATTGTTTTGAATATGTGGCACATATATACCAAATCTTAATATATATCAAATGTTAATATCTGCCAAGAAGACATACTTCCCTTTGAGAAAGAAAAACATATCGTTATTTCTTTAAGGATTTGTCTCTGTGATTATGTCTTTAGTACAGCCATTATGAGGAATGGAGAAAAGGAATATCTCTTTTATTGCGTGAAAATTTAAGTTCCTTTGGTTTATTGCAACCACCTTCAAGTGTTACAATATTGATTATTTAAATATCTGTTGCTGCTCTGAGTATTTTCCTGCTGACTGACAGATTCCATTACTTTATCTGCTGAGGAATTCAGATTTGTTAAAGTTATGAAAAACAGCACTATGTATGAATCATCAATCTCCCTCCATTGTTAGCACGGAGATGTTATAGAGACAGCTGGCATTTCCTTGACACGTTATACGATGTCCCCAAAATCTCTCATCTTTCTAGACTTGACAGAAAGAAAATTAATCGTGCAGACAGTGATTTGTCATTCTGAGGATTATCCAGGCAGCCCAGTAACACTGAAAGTACTAAATGTGCTGTTCGCCATAGTAATTTGAGCACAGAGTCCGCAGTGACACAAAGACCAAAGTGGCATTCGGTGGGTTGCACAGGGAGGTTAAYGGGTGTCTGTAGCGAGTGGGCGCTCGGAGCATCAGCACTGCCCGGGCACTGCCGGTGCTGCCTTAAGATGGCAGCAGAGTTCTTTGGCTGTGGCAGYGCCGTGCGGCTGGGCTGGGCATCCTGAGGCGGGAGGAGAGGTTTGTACATAACTCCTGTAACACCGTGGGAAATTAAATAGGGACGGGAACTTTTAAATCATAATTTTGTGTTTCATCTAACGGCATCCCTGTATTTTTTAGAAGGAAATAGCTACTGTTAAGGTATGACAACCTCTTTAAAAGCTGAAAAACCTGATGTGATAGAAAGAATGATACTGCAGAGAGGAATTATAAATCATATCTTCAAAAGGTACCTTGCATTTCTTCTCTGGAATACGGTATTCACTTGCTGTTTCTTTTTTTAGATAGATACACAAGGCTTAATACTGGCCTTAACATATTGAACGCTTGATTTTAAATTAGGATTGTGGAATTAAAGTCAAATTTAATGAAGACCTACAAATATCTGTTCAAAGACATTCATTAAAGAAAATCAGGTCTTCAACTTGGGAAAAAAATATTAAGATCATTAAAAACAGGGTGAGACAACTACCTTCATTCTCCACATTTCATTCAGAAGCTAGTGATGTTTTTGTCAGGTGTGCAGAGTCTGGTTGTCTATCCAGTAGTAAATACAAAATGTGTGTGGGTCTCTTACACTGAGGATTTGTGAAATTTTAMGAAGCTTTTCCTAATGCCTGCTCTTTTCTCTATTATGTTCCTTAGAGAGAGCAAGTTTGTGGTCCCAGTTCCTATCCCTCCATCACAGTCCCAACAGGTTGTGGCACAAGTGGCATAAGTGCTGTATGGCTGCATTTCTGTTTATTTCACAAAGCCATCTGTGAACGAACACCAGTATGATGGTTGGTCCCAAAGGAGTGGAGAATTATTTCCTACTTTAAGTTGTTCAGTAAGGCACAGAAAGTCCCAGAATATAATTCTAAGACAGGGACTGCAGCTGTATTTTACCTCTGTAAAACTGGAAGCTTGACAGGTCTCTCTCTGCCCTCTACCATGAAAAAACAGCTCCACATGTTTGTTTCTTCAGATCTGACTATCTAAGAACAGGGAGAAAAACAGATGCAAAACCTGGTCTTTGTTTTAATCTCGAATGCTTTAGGGGTTATGAAGACACCTATTATCCCTTTTAAGTTATTTACTTGTTAATTTAATCCATGACATTCATCTCATTTGTGTCAAGCCTGAATAATGAAATCAGACTATTAGTTTAGGATTTCAATCAGTAATTTGCATACTAGGGATTCAATCTGCCATTCTTACATAATGAAACCAGGAGAGGCCTGAGCTACTCAGCACTGATGTTGAGCACTGTCTAGATTTAAAAAAAAAAAATTTAAAATGACAAAAATATGAACCAGAACATTTTTGTGTGTGTGTGTCATTGAGCAGACATAGGCAAAAGAGTTTGGTGCTTAAACTGTAAATTAAAGTTCTGATTTTCTATAGAACTGTGCAATGCCTGTGTCCTGTAATTTCTCATTGTTGCCCTCTCTTCCACCATTCTAGCAGTTCAGTCTTTAAAAGAATGCTATAGAAAACAGTGTGCTGCTCATTTCGTCCTTTATATTCACCTTAAATGAATATCTGTGCAGCCAGTATGTGCCCATTTTTCCGCAGATATAATGTATCCTTGATTTGAAAAAACAGCTGTCTCAGCCCCTCTTTGACACTGAGTGCCAAACACTCACATCTCATCCTGCTTAGTACTCATGAAGATAGGGATGTGGAGAAAAGGCTACAGCTAACATGGTTTGTGCAAAATCTATGGTTGCATTGGCAGAACTGCTGCCCAGGATGTGACGGTGACACAAAGGATTCTGTTCCTACTTTTGTTATCAATTGTGACTCAAATCAAACTACAGGGATGCTCAAAATATTTTCTTCTGGAGATGCTTCATTTTGTAAAAGTTAATTAATAAGAAGTCTACTAAACATTAGTGAAACTACAGGCTACTGTTGATATTCAGGCACTCAGCTGAGAGATATTTTAGCTAGAAGCCTAGTCCTGGCTGCAGCTCATTTTTAAAGCATCTATTCGAAGTGAATGACCATCAGAGATTATTGTCAAAAAACACAGTGCCATAAGCATTTTATTTGGAAGTGGGAGATATTAACTCCAACTCAGCCAACTAAGAGTGAATCCCAGACCAGGATTTTTAGCAGGATTTGGAGGAGATGGGATTACAAAACCCAAGGTAGATGGCAAATGGTTCTGTGGATCTACCTCTTTCTCTTCTTGCTGAAATTCACAACTAAAACGTATTGTGTCCAAAAAAGGGAAATGAAGCTGGTGAAGGGGCTGGAGCACAAGTCTTATAAGGAGCAGCTGAGGGAGCTGGGGGTGTTCAGCCTGCAGAAAAGAAGGCTCAGGGGGGATGTTACCATTCTCTACAACTCCCTGAAAGGAGGTTGTAGCAAGGTGAGTGTTGTTCTCTCAGGTTTCATTTCCTTTCCATTTCATAGTGTGATTTTATTTCTTTATCTACTTGCTTTCGATTAAGCCATAAGAGCAATACCCTCTTCAATTATTTTTAGAAACTGACTGCTTTTCCTACACCTGAAATGTACTCAGTACTTTTGGGACAGGAGATAGTCATTGACATCACACATATAAATCAGCAATGCAAAAATGACCTCTATAGAGCTGTGCTGATTTACCAGATTTTCATGATATTGGTGTACAGCTGTCACCGATTCTTAATTTACAATAACTATGTCAAGCTATTATCATGCATCAGCATTCACCTGTAGGGTAGTTTAGGAATGCAAAAGTATTATTATAAATATCTGAAAGTCCTATTTTGGGCTAAATTTCAGGTTTTTAAATTTTACTATCAAAATAGTATATTAGGTATTCTGTGATGAGCAATTTTTAAACTGAATATTTATTTTCTCATATAAATGTTTAATAGCCTTAAATGAGCCTGGTTATCTCCTGAGTTAGTCCCTGGCTGTGTTTCTGAAATTCATAATGTTAAAGTACATGCTGTAAAACCAATGCTTTATTTGCATGGATGAAATGATCACAAGGCACAGCTAAGCTTCCCAACCTGACAGTGTATATGAAGGATGTTAAAAATGTCTGCAGGAAAATGTGAACCAAAGAATGCCACATCAAGCTTTTAGCAAAGCCTTCGGTATTGGGAAACAAATATGTGGTAGTCATGGAAATTGCATTTATAGTTAATGAGACTACTATAGAATAATTCAGTTTGGTAATCAAATACAATTTTTCAAGGGATTGGTTTAAATGAATTAAAGCAAGAATATTCAGAATAAATGTTAAAAGGTGAATAAAATTGTGTGTACTTTTAGATATTCTGCTATTTTGGCATTGCAGTGCTGCATCTAAATTACAAATGAGCTCAAGGGCAGGGTACCAGACCAAAAACTGCATGTAATTGATGTGGGTTAAAGGATACACCTCATATACAGAACTAAGGATTTATTGTTAGATTAATTAAAGTATTATCAATCTAGTGAAGGAGATATTATTAACTCAGTCACAATTAATTACTATAACAGCTTATAATGACAGAATTGAAACTGATATAGACTAACATTTTAGTATCAGCCCTTTTCTCTGGTGTTAGGCTCACCTCTGCAGTCTGCCCAGCATGCTAAGGTCAAAGGCTCTAGTCTTCCTCGGGAAGAAGATATGCAAGTATGGTGAGTTGTCAACATCCTGTCTCATTTGGCAGTAAACATCTTTTATTGATGGAAGATTTCTTCCTTCTTGCTCTTCAGTGTACTTAAAACTCTGTTTATATGTTTGCTGACAGTCTACTTACACCATTTCCATGTGCTATTGAGTTTTATCATATATGTGATGTTTTACCTACACCGCATATTCATTCTTTGCTTCATTGTTTTCCTCAAAACCATTTCTTTATTCCTAGTTAACAAGGCTTCATGCCTTTAGTGAATAGTAACTGAACATTTGTGACATATTTTTGTGGCTCTGGGCTGACCAGTATCATGTTTTCAAGGCCTACATCATGATCTTTACTCACACTGTCAAGGTCTCTGTTTCAAGCTCTTGATTTTCTTTGACAGCCTTCAAGCTGTGGTTTCCTGATAACAACTAATATTTTGTTAGCACAAAGTAATCAGAGAAACATCCTTTCTGGAGTGACACTGAGTAGATCAGTCTGCAAAAAATGATCTACTGATCCGTTTCAGATATATATTCATCCATAGATATTACMGGTACAGAAATTATACTGTAGTTACTAAACGTTATTAATATCTAATGGTTGCATTAACTTCACTGATATGTTATCAATATTTCTTTGCTCCAACATAGTGCTTCTATGCTAACTGAAACTGCTATTCTAGAATCTATTATACTCTTCTAATACCTGCTACTCTGGTGTAATCTAATGCCAGCAATTCCAAGTGTATCCTCAGGTACATCACTGTTGTCTTTCCAGTTACCCATACATTCACCCATAAATTCCTGTACAAACAATTAATCTTCATATATGCATGAGTGTTAGTGTGTCCTTCCAGAAAATTTTTCCATGACATATGAATGAAAAATTGAAGGTGATAATCTTTGTAACAAGATTCCAAAAGTTCTACTGGCTTTCCAGATTTGTGAAGTAAAATCATAGCCAGTGAACCAGAAGGCATGGATAGACATGTCCAAAGGCCTCTGCGTGAGGTCCTGGCAAGGAAGCATGTTGTTGTGTTGTCTGTGTCACTTCTCTGCCTTTGTCAAGTGCTGTGTGCTGTTGAAAATATAAGTCACTGCCACACACATAGAATAAGCATAGTTCTCTTGGGTGAACTTCACTGTTAGTGAAATGACTGTTTTCATTCTGTTTAACTCTGCTGTGTGATAGGCTATTACACTATCAGTAAGCTAATGTAAACAGGATGRATTAGCAGTTGCTGATGAAGTTTTCATCTTTACATGTATTTTGTGAAATCAAATCTATTCCATCTATGTGCTTTGGGGAACATTAAATGTGTGTCACGTAATCACAGATGAGTTGTTGCTTAACCAGCGGGGAATCTGCATCTCCTGGCCTAGAAACTCCAGGCTACAAGCAGAGAAATATCTAACACAAACAGCCACATTGAGAATTGCTCTCACAGGGTAAGGCATTTTATTTGGAATATGCTAATATCTTTATGAGAAAAAGAAGTTATGAAATTATGAAGTGATCACAACTAAAAGAAATAATATCTGTGGTTTGTAGAGTGAAAAAGATTTACCAACAATCTTGTATCATTCTCATTCCAGCTTGGAAAAAAATACCAACTGGTGGCATGTTTTGTAATGGAAGTTCTATATTTGTAGTTCTAAATTCCTCTGAATTTGGTTGTTTCTTTTAAGAATCCTCTATTAAATTTTGTTGGTTTTCTTTTCTTTAAAGCAAAATTTCTGCTCCCTGTGTCCTCCATGGGAGCTTCACACCATAAGAAAGACAGTGGGATGAAATATTGTAATGGCACAACAAAAGGGCAGAGTTAGAAATGAAACAATCTGCTGTAAGGAACAGAGAGCTGGACATCTGAAAAGCTCACAGATTCTAGTCGTGGTGTTTTGGTACCTGTTGTCTAGCTTTGACCAAATAATTTCCATTTTCTGCCATTTTACCCATCTATGTTAGAACAAAAGTCCCCAGTTCTCCCTGATGGGGTGATAATTCATGACTAGTTTGATACGCAAATAGTACTATTGCTTAGTATGTGTTATAAAAGTTTTCAATCATATGCATATGTTCAAACATCATAGTATGTTCCATACTCAATTTCAAAAGGTTAGTTTTTGATAGCTATAACATTTTTAAATATCAAATAACCACCCTGAAGATTTTTTCTATGACAGTCATAGCAYGAATAAAATGTTCTGCACAATCTGTTCTCTATTTGAAAGTATAAATGTTGGAAAACAATTATCTGAATATGGTAAATTAATTTTCTTATTTTTTTCTTTTTTTTTTAAGAATTGATACAAAAAAGGGAATTCTAGAAACAGCTAAATGAAATCTAGGCAGGAGGGATATGAACAAAGTAAAATAATTTTTACAGCCGAAATTAAATGTGCCAACTGTTTTACATAACAATATTTTATAAATGATTTATGATTGCTGAAAAGAGGCGCTTATGAAGACATCTTCAAAGGACCTTTTAATCCAGTTGTTCTAATAGAATCTGCTAAAACAATTAATAATGYATATAGCACTTTACTATGTTGTAATTTTTCTTTCCTGGTTAATGGATATTGCTTTCAATTTTGTGTTCAATTACTCTGAATAATTAAGCTTTTTTGTACCTTATTTCTATTATCGGATTAAATGTTATAGATGTTTCACTTTGGGGTAATTAAACATCCTTCTAATAAGGAAAACTAATTTTTGTTTGCTTGTTTATCTTTATAAATATCCTTCTAATCCTACTTTTTTTCTCATGGAGAAAGCCAAGAGGGATATATAGGAATGCAAATGTTTCAGAATTCACCTCCCTGCATTTTTCTCTGCATATGAACTAGAAAAGGAAGGAATTAGAGCATTGTATATTTCTTTTCTGCTACCTATGCCTAACAATGTTTCACAAAGAAGGAAAGAAACATCATTTTCTATCAAACAAGTTTCTCTAGCCTTTTTAACTTATTCTGTATTCTATATTCTTTAACCAAAGTTAGAGTTCTTACAGGTCTTGTCTTCTCTGTTCAYGCATTGCACTGGAATTGAGACTCTTCTGTACAATTTCACTGAAATTGGCCGAGAGATGTGCAGACCTATTTTTCATGAGAAGCCAAGGTGCAAACAATTTGAATGTTGCATTCTCAGAATACATAGTGCACTATGAATAGTTTTAGAATTTCCTTACAGGCAATGTTTGAAAAAACCATTATTTCTGGATCTTTCTGTGTTTCCTAATTCTGTCTCTTTCAGCAGCAACCATCTGCTTCACAGCAATGAGACTATCCCCTCTTCCTAGGGAGGTGAAAATGCAAAGCTTTACTATACACTATTCATGGCCACCTCTTGCCTACACTTTAAATTACTTTCATGGGGTAAGACTATCCCCTGAACATGCTTGTGGCAGCACCAAGGTTTTTTCTCTAAGTTGCTTATAATAATCTTCCATGAAATTACAGAAACATATGCCCATATATGAAGCTTCATTTTAAATCTTAGTATTTCCATTTATAAATAAATCCAAGTAGTGTTATATTTATCTTCTTTATGGCAGACACTCTTACAATGGAAATGGTTATTGACTCAAAGACAGACCCTACAGCAAGTAAAAAAAATTGAATCAGACTCTAAAAATGTGCAAATCAATTCCAAATCCTTAACAAAATGTTCACATGGCCAATATTAGAAGATCTTACATATGCTATGACAAATAAAATCCTTCAGGAATGTAATAGTTGAACACAGTTTCTCTGCAAAGATATATAATCATCTGTGGGCTTAGTGACTGAATGCATTTTATGCATAAAATATCATGATTTATGCATATAACATCATGTTATTTAGGCATACAAAAAGATAACCAACATAATAGTTATTTTGAGAATAACCAATATCAAACTTCTATGAATTATTTAAATATAAAATTGAGAAGTGGAATTGAATATCACAACCATGATTTCAATGGAGTTTACATCTTGATATCGATGCCTTAGGATTTTAGCTTTTATGTTTCTCATACACTTGTAACCCTGCAATTCTTAGTGTGCAAATCTAAAGCCCATATAAAATGTTAGCTACTGCCTTTAGACAAAACAATCCATCTTCAGGCCTGGACCTCAAACACACCCTACTGCCTCAGGCCCAAGATCTGTAAACAACCATTGGTAAGGGGGGGCAAACTTGGGGTGAATTACTTCATTATCTGAAGCTCTAATTGGAAGAACGGGCCCCACTATGCTAATGGACCAAACTTGTGAAAGTGTGGAGAACTCGTGACTGGTCGTCCATCTTGGGTGGTCCATCTTGGGGAGCTGATCTTAGGGGGTCCACCTTAGGGTGTAAGCCCCCTGAGTGAGCTCTGATGTACCTGAAGGCCTTCAAATAAACACCACCACTTTTAACCCTTTGGTCTTTGTCAAGCCTCCCTCTTTTAGGTAGTCCAGAATAAGGCATCAATATAAAGTTACTTTTTCCCTGTGTGGTGGGTTGACCCCAGCCCATTTGTTCACTCACTTCCCCAGAGGGTTGACAGAGAGAATCGGAAAGCAAAATAAATGATAAAAACTCATGAATCAAGAAAAAACGAGCTTAATACTTGTGGAAAAACCTTAAAACCACTCACCACTCTCACAAGAAGACCAGTGCCACGACAATCTCCGAGCAATGCCTACTTTGTAACACCCCTGCCTTTGTAACACACATCTCCCATTTTATTGCTGAGCATGGCTTTCATGGTACTGAAAATCTGTTCTGTTAATTTGTGTCAGTTGCCCTGGCTTTATCGCTGTCTGAACTTTCACCCTCCTCTGAAAGGATGACTCCAAGGAACACAGTCAACTGGGAGAATTTCTCTAAAATTTCACTATTTGAAACATCACTGAAGATAGTCTGGGTTTTAAATTTGGGATAAATTTTGAATAGTCTGTTTGAATACATTGATTTTTGAAGGTATCTCTGTGATTAATTTTTTCACCACTAAAGTTAAAGGCCAGAATGAATTTCATCCTGACAAGTATTTTGTGTTGGTTTGTTAATAGCACAAAAATACTCACAATATGAAATTCCACAGGATACTCAGCTTCTGCATTACGGTCAGTGATTCTATTATGGGAGTTTTCCATAATAGAGAATATGAGCTACACTACAGGTGCAAAGCCACACACTGGATTTCAAAATGTGACTGAATGGATTAATAAGTTCAAGTTCTATTCATCTGATATTTTTAAGAAATTAAATTGTTTCACAAATAAATAGAAATCACCATGGGTGAACTGAAATTGCAGGATTAAAAATGGTGGTATAATGCAGGCATGTAGAAAGTCAAACAGAATGGTGAACTATACTGTAGAAATGCTGTTGTCTTTTGACACTGAAATCTTGCATTTAAAATTAGCATTCTTTTGAAAGCTGACAGCTGGATCAACGGCTACTTTGAAACAGATGTGAATCATTATGAAGGTCTAAGAATTCTTTCTTTTTCTTTTCCTTTTTTTTTTGTTCTGTAAAATTAATAAATAAATCAAAATACATAAATTAGGGAACAAATAAGGCACTCTTTCTAATGCTATAAACAGACTGTGACCTAAAACATTTGTTCAGCACTCTRTTTTGTCAACAACATCAGATTCAGATCACTGGCTTATATTACCTGGAGACAGAAAGAAAATTGGTTGAACTAATTAGGAAATTTGCAAGATAGGTAATTCATGTTTAAGACTCCAGAAAACATACACCATGTTGCATAATAGCAGCTGAATTGCTTAGCTGAAATACAGATGATGTGCAAATATAACTTTTATTTATACAATAGAGGTGCAAAAAAATTCAGATGAAAATAAGGAATCTCAAGTATTAAATCAGAGACTATTCACAGTAAAATTTCATTTACGTATATGCAATTTACATAAATCTCTTTGGTTTTGCATAAAAAAAAAAGCTTACAAGAAAAATTTCTTATGCACACTAGGAATCAAGTAGATGCAAAAATTTTTACTATACTGACCAAATTCGTATGCAGAAGTAGTTTGTTGTAGTGTAATTACAGTAAGGAAGAACTTGAATATTCTGATGATGATGGGCATTTTAGCTGACTTTCTAAAATAAAAATCTTTTAATCTGAAGAGAACCTTCAATGCCCATCATGTGAGTCCAGTGTAGTATGAGATAAGGAATGACTGTGACATCTAACAGTTGTATCACTTCTTGAAATTAAAAATTATGGAATTCAATTGTAAATCTAACCAACTTTCAGTAAAGCTATCATCTTCGTTTATTGCAACGGGAAAGTTAGACAAAGTTCCAGCAGTCAGTTGTGATAAACTGTATTCAAAAATACACTGTGAAGTACATAATTTTAAAAATATGCTAAAATATCAAATACAGTTGTGCATTGGGAAAAAAACYCATATCACTGTATTAATACATATTTTGGTCCACTATGGAAATAATTTAGTGTTAATATAGAAAAATCATTGCTTTCAATTATTCATCTTCAATGACTCTGAATTACTTTCCTATTACCTGTTGCCTTTTTCCTCTGAGGCAATTTTTGTCTGCTTTTCTAAATTCCACAAATCTACATTTGGTAATGGAAGAAGAAAAAAACAAGTAGTGAGGGATCATTCATAGATATTTAAAGATGATACTACTTTTCTCAGCCTTAAATTTCCTGACATATTTATTAATTTATTATTATACTACAATAAAAATAGCCAGATCTGCTGCAGGCTTATAGAGTAACTGATTATTGATTTGAGGTTTGACTGATGAATCATTGAAGAATCACTTTATGCCACCACTGAAATTGTTGCCTTTCCACTTTGAAAAACTTGTATACTAGTTCTACTAATATCTGTGGCTGAAGGGTTTTTTGTGAGCTTTCTGTCCTTAAAAATTCTGCAGAGTATTTCCATCACCTTAATTTTCCTTTACATTACTTATGAATTCATGATTCATAGCGTTAGGTGGATGGACACAGTTAATAGAGGTGCTTGTGTAACAATCTTTTTATCTGTTATTTTCACAGGGCCATAATATCCTACACAATAGATTTGTTCATACAGGTAAATAAAATTAGGATGTTCTGTTTGTCTGTAACTGACAGAAAAGTGCAGCTCACAAGACCATAACTTTGTGATCTTATCCATCTGTGGCCTTGTTTAGTTTACCAATATCTCCTTCCTAACAAAAATGCTAAAAACAGGCAGCGGATGTTCTGCAGCTGCCCCAAACCTGTTTCTATGTTCAGTTCCTTTTGCTTTCAGAAATCTTCCCTTAGTATCTGTTCCATCTCCCCTGCTACATTTTAAGATTAGTGGTTGGGCATGAAGAATGCAGTAATTCTTTCTTTTGGCTACAGTATGTGTTTGAAGATATCCATATTTACATTAAGAGAATATCATGCAAAATTCATCATCAGAGGAAAAGAATTCTTCCTAGGTCAAGTTACATGTATGATTTCTTTTCTGTCTTGTATTTTCTTCCTCACTCTTACTTATATTAAAGATAAGTTAAATTGGCATGACATAAATATTCACAGAAAATTTGTGCTGACCATAATTTTTCTACATGTTTTTGTAAGGTCCTAATCTTAGAATTAGTTTCGTTAATGTGGAAAGTTGAAATAGAACTGACTGGTCAATAATTTTCCACTTATTTTTTTACCTCATGTGCTGGTTTGACTGTAAACCAGCAGAGGAAATTAACTCCACACAAAATATCTCGAGAGTTTTTAGGTCAAAACTACAATTTTAATAAAAACGTTAAAAATAAATGCAGTAATACAGAAACACCGACTTAAACAAACCAACAGGGTCACGGTACAACCTGACACCCTGTTGACCAGGGTGGTAGCTGTGTAGTCCAGTGAGGCACTGGTCCTGCGGAAAGGCCTGGTAATCCAGTCCTGGTAGTGGAGTGGAGTAGCTGAGTCCAATTCCAAGGAGTGTAGTGGAGTGGAGTAGCTAGCTGAGTCCAGTTCTGAGGAGTGGAGTCCAGTTGAGTCGAGTCGAGAGTCCCRCTGAGAGTGGAGTCCCGAGAGTGGAGTCCTGTCGAGTCGAGGGTCCTTTCTCCCATCCAAAACCCCTGTTTTATGCTATGTTTCTTGGCTGGCACCTCCCCCAGGGGCGGGGACTTTCACGATGGAAGAGGATCTTCCCAGTGTTCTATTGGTTGCTTTGGTAATGAGCTTGGATGAGCACTAGAGCTCTCCGAGATGGTCCCAGAGATGATCTGGGGCCGGGCTATTAGTCAGGCTGGGTGGTGCTAATGGGCCATTAGCTGAGATCAGATAACCAGGGTGGGTGGTGCTTGCTGTTGGCCGGAGTGCTWATCTCAGTTGAGATAAGGAGTTCCAGGTCTGTAATTATGAAATTTATCCAGCTTTTGTGGGTGGTAATAGAATATATGACTAACCTAGGATACCTCAAAAGTAGGGATTTGTCCTTATCCARTATTTTGAAATTTCATACATCCTCCATGGAAGCACTTCAGCAGTTCTTTGTGTATGCTACTGCAAATTTACTTAGAACATCTCAAAAGCATCTAGAAAGCTTGCTGTATCCTTTTATACATCCTTTGCTAATTTTCTTTTACCTGCTAAATCCTATTTCTTTTACTCATTGGTTTCTAATCATCACAAAATTGCATGCAGCAGAATCAATTTACCAATGTAAAATTTACAGCATTTAATAAGTCACATTTGATTTTGGTGTGATGACACACCTCTGTCTCATCATTGTAAGAAAGAGTAAGCTTTTCTGGTGAGTTCAGAGAGACTGAGATTTAGAATTCTCTCCTCATCTTTAATTTTTTAGGATGAAAATTTTTCTTACTGTTTTTTGCCAACTAATTTGGGCACTCATTCATTCTGACTGAATTTCCAACAACATTTTGTTCCATCTTGAGTTGTTAATCTGTATATCTTAATCTCTTTCTGCTCAATCCATTAAACATTTTTTTTTTTGCATTAGGTATGTTGCTTCACAGTGTATGCCACAGTACAATTCTAAGTAGCTTTAGATGTTGTGTATGAAAGGATAAGCATATTACAGCAAAATTACACAAATCCTTACTTGCATTTTTGGGGGGGTGTGGAGGAAAAAGGTTGTTTGAAAGACAAACTTAAGTATTCACTCTTATGAAGCCATGTGAATATATTCATACAGTGGCTTGTATGCTGTCAGCAAACATGAATCTTGGGTGAAAGAACTGTTTATTAATCATGGAAATAGACAAAAATTGCTTTAACCTAAATCCTCAGAAGTATTGAGGTACTTTCCTAGCTTCACTTATATGAAGATAACTAGGGTCTCCTAGCTTCACTTATATGAAGATAACTAGGGTCTAAATCTTTTGAAGGAACAAAGCCTTAGCGTACACTCACTCTTGGGTTCATGTACTCCAGGTTACACATTATAAGAATATTCTAATTTAGGTCTCAATTACATTCTCTTCATGGTCAATGAAATGAGGCACCTCCAGAGTACATTTCTTTCTACCTATGCGTTATGTACCTATTTAATGAGAGGAAAAATCAGTTTTTTGAAGTGTGTGTCTCTCTTCATGGGCTACAAAGAATAACCTAGGTGATTAGCTTGAAAGACATGTAAAATCTTCACCTTATGAAAACTTTCTGAGGCCAGTCTCAGCTTGTAGCCTAAATCATGAGCATACAAGACCAACATAGTCAAGGCAGAAAGGTGTCGGAGTAAAATGGCCAGTAGCTAAGCCTTATAAAGCTATTCATTCATTCCCCTGCTGGTGGGACCAGGGAGAGCAAAAGTGAAAAAAATTTATGGATCAAGATAAAGACAATGTAATAAGTGAAACAAAGCTCTGTGTGGAAGCAAAACAAAATAAATCCTTTATTCACTACCTCCTGTCAGCAGGCGGATGTTTAGCCACTTTCTGGAAAGTCTGTGTAATGGTTACTTGGGAAGACAAACACCATAAACTAGAATTGCTTACGCCTTCTTCGCCCTCCTTTCCCTGAGGTTTTATTGTTGAGCACAACATCACAGGATACAGTGTGTCCCTCTGGTCAGTTGGGGTCAGCTGTGCCAGCTGTGTTCCCTCCCAACTCCTTGCCAATCTCCCACTGAAGGGGCAGAGTGAGAAACGGGGTATCACAGCAAACACACTGGTGTGTTACCAACACTATTTTAGTCACAAGTAAAAACCACAGAACCATAAGGGTACTATGAAGAAAATTAACCTCCTCCCAGCCAACYCTTGTACAGTCTCCACCCCTTATGCCATATAATTTTCATCATGCTCAGGCTTTCACCATCCAATATATCTTTGTTAAATAGCAAGCAGCTTCCTGTTCTTTCATACATACACCGAGAACCACAGCAGCGACATCTACCAGGGTGCGACTGTGGCCGTCCAGTCTGGAAACTCTTGCCTGGATCCCAAAGTCCACCAGTTCTTAACACTTAGGAGTAGAATTTGCAGAAAAAATTTGGAATCTTTTTTTTTTCACATGAGAAATTGAAAGTTCAGTGAATTGAGGTTTTAAAACTAAAAAAGCCATTTTCCATTTTTCCCTTTAAATATAAAAGATATTTATGTATTTGTACAGCAAACTATATTCAATGTGTAAAATGGAAAAATGTTCAGTGAACAGAATGAATAGATTTTTTCATTTATCTCAACTTGTGAGACTCAAATTATCTCAAATGAAGGTCACAAGTCTTAAATAAGTTCTGTAAATAGTTTTTTTGAGCTTTCTTTTAGTAATACACACAAAATTAATTTGGACTTTGAGTCATCTTTTCTAAGTTTCAGTACCTGGCTTAGAGATCTAAGGTCTTAATTCCACTACAGAGATGTCCTTTTCTCTGCTTGAACTGTACCCTTGCCAGATGAACCTGAGTCAAAGTGGCCAATAAGCTATACCAGTTGAAACAATGAAAGCTCACTCTCAGAATTCTAAGTTATTCAAAAAGTGACATTTTTTACTTTTGTTTAAATTATTTCCATTATTTTACACACACCAGAGTGAGAAAGGACAGGCTATTTTATTTTTCTCCTTAGCCAAACAGATGGTTTCAGTCCATCTCAAGGTCACAGTAAAGGTTACTACTATTTGACAGTGAATTATCCTAAATGAAATCAATTGGTGACCTCAATACAACCCCTGCTATGTATGTCCTCATCACAATTCAACAGAGTGAAGAGACACTAAATCGACCCAGAATTTGAACTCAACAGATGTTTCCTCCAAGCCTTAGTTGAGACATACTGCACATACTGCACAGTAACACAAATAAGGTTCTTTATGATAATTTGCATTATAAGCAGTATTTTCCCATCATCATGAAAAAAAATTTATATAGTTTAATAGAAGAGGACATTTTTTAGAATAATGTCTCTTCTTCAGTTTAGCTATTTAGTTTTCAATTGATCACATTCTTCTTTAAGTCCTTTAGGTGAAATATCAAATGTAATGAATATACAACTTTCTGAGGGATAATGGGTTACTTTTCCTTATTCAGATGGCATTACTTGGAATAAAGACTTTTTTATATATTTATGTATTGTGTCTAATCCAGTGAAGTTCATTTATTCACTGTGGTTAATAACTGCTACTACAGTGCAAAGAAAAGAAGTGAAGTAATTTTCATGTGATAGTTTTACTGCCATCTTATGATTACAGCAACAACACTTTGTAACATTTTGCATCCTTGCTTTGTTGTGCCAATTCAAATGTTGTGTCCAAAAAAATCTCAGATAACAGAAGTTCCACAGAGACTTAAAAATAATTAGGAATATTTACCAGTTTATACCAGTAACTATAATAGCACAGTGATAAACCTTGGGACTTGTTTACTACTCTATGCCTAATCAATATTTTATGGTCCTTGTTTCATCTGGGATAGAGTTAATTTTACTCCTAGTAGCTGCTACAGTGCTGTATTTTGGATTTAGTGTGAGAATAACGTTGATAACAATTTGATGGTTTAGTTGTTGCTAACTAGTGCTGACCATCAGTCAGTGATCAGGTGCACAAGAAGCTGGGAGGGAGCATGGCCAGGACATCTGACCCAAACTGTCCAGAGGGATATTCCATACCACAGAACACCATGCCCAGTATCTATACTCAGGAAGTTGGCTGGGCAGGGCCAGTCATTGCTGAGGGATAGACTGGGCATTGGTCAGCAGGTGGTGAACAATTGTATTGTGCATAACTTGTTTCTCTTGGGTGTTATTTCTCTTTCTCTTTTTGTTATCTCCCTTATTACTATTATTATTATAATATTTTATTTCAATTGTTAAACTGTTCTTATCTCAACCCACAGGTTTTACCTTTCTCATTCTCATTCTCTTCCCCATCTCACCATGAAGGGGGTGGTGGTGAGCAAGCAGCTGTGTGGTACTTAGCTGCCAGCTGGAGTTAAACCATAACATGTGTATATATCTAAATTAAAAAAAAAAAATTAATCATCAGACTAATTTAACATTAGGAAATGTTATTGATGGAATTACTCTGTGAAAATATATAGTTTATGTAACAGAAGATGCTCTAAAACTATAACCTACAATTTCTGAGTAAAGACCCAATGATGTCACATTGAAACATCCTCCTCCAGTGTTGGCAACAAAAACCATTCTACTCCACTCTTTCCTTGATGAGAACTTACCGAGAACAATTTTTTCCCCTCATTCTTACAGAAGAATTTGACAAACAGTTAAACATACCCCCTACATATAAATATATGAATGCATATGAATACACACAGAGCCCTGTACATTTCACATACACAATACCTAATCTGAGCAACTAGAAAAATTTTAAGTGTTATGTTGACCCTTTTTGATATACGGAAAAGAGTTGAAGTTATTATGTTAATTTCATTGCTTATTTTCTTTTCAATATCTTTGCCTCAGATATCTTTCTTTGCCCTTTTCCCATTTTCTAGAACATAAAAATGTATATTAGTTATTCTTAAATATTTGTTAATGAATTTTACAGGCATGCTGGATGCAACTTGTATAAACAGGCCAGAAAATCTGAAGCCAGAGCCAAGGCAAACTCATGCCAAAACATTAGTCGATCCATTGGAACTGATTATACACATACAAAAGGGAAAATGCGTGAAGTGATATATAAGGTCACTGTGACAGCCAGAAGGTAATGCCAAAATATTCCTACTGGCTTGGCTCATTCACATGTATGGGCACAGAGCTGATTCAGAGCCAAACACTCTGCAGGAGCCAAACTTAACTTCCTTGGCTTGCCCACCTTCAAAGCACAGCTGTCGTGGCAAAAACAACCCATCAGACATGAATTCATTTTGCTAGTTTGCATCTGCCATGACTTTGTAAGATGTAGCCACCAAGGGCAGAGTGCTTTGCTGCTGCTGCTGCTGCTGTTCTGAGAGTAGTCTGCACTACTGAAAAAACCTGTTGGACTCACATTACCTATTGCAATGAGGTGTCAGCTTCTGAATAATAAACACAYTCCTAATGAGGTCTAGGCACCTCTAACCAAGATTTTGAGAATGTGACTAGTGATTTTGATTGTGCTGCGTGCTGGGGCCCATCTGGAAGCACCTGAGCAGTCTGATTTGAAAAAACCACAGTCGTCTTTGCAAAGGATCAATTAAAGCCAGTCTTGAATGGGACCTTCCAAAGCTGGGGTTGTCAAAGTCATTAGTAGATTTTTAACTATCTTAATCTAATTAGTTGGAGTAAGGGAGAGTAGAAACACATTGACAAAAGATATTCCAAAGTCATAATAGTTATTTTCTATTTAACTATGGTAGAAACGATGACGTTTGCCTTTGCTTGACATCCGTGAACTGCTCCCTCCCCATTCCACCTTCACCTCCCAACCAGGCACGAAATATTGTCTTCTTATCTATGATGCGATCCTGAATTACATAAATTCAACTGAGATCTCTTCACACATATATGCATCTGAATTAGATGGGGTAAAACCCAGTGAATTCAGTGATTTACCTTGGACTTTTGCTCATTGCATGAATTTTAGGTTTGTATTGTTAATATAAAAATGAAGTGGCAAGTACAGTATTTAGCATAAGCTTACTGCTAAATATAGATATAGAAATTTCTCTTAATAGTCACTTCCACCCACTAAATAATAATTTTATGAAAATTTATATTATGACTCTATGAAGAGAATAGAACACCTTTTCCAGCCAGATAAAGGTAAAGTACAAACAGCTGACGGCCAAGCAACAGGCTCTTAAGCTGATCTGGATTTTCGCAGCTTTGTCCTCATACACTAACTTCATGAAGGTCTCTGTGAGGGTTCTGAGAAAATGTTCTGGATGGGAAAAAAACCACATCACTTCTTTTAATATATCATATAGTTTTCTCTCAAGTACATATTTTTCCTTCTCTTCAAGAAAAAAATGAAAGATTAATTTATTATAGAATATTATTTTATCTTACTGCCTTTAATTAATCCTTGGGTTATGATTAATTGATTAATAAATTTCTTATTTATGCAAGAATCCTGAAATATTAACACATACTGTACAAACAATCCATTTTCAGATTCCTGAAGTAAAATCTTCAATAGTGATTGAAGTTAACACTTGACTGCCTCAGGACTTTTTTATTGAAGTCAGAACATAAACTCTGGTACATGAAAATTATTACAGAGGACCATGTGAAAATATTTTTTGTTAGATATAATGATATTTAGACAGTTTATCATCCAGGGKTTTTTTTTGAAATTTGTCTTAAAGCTGCTGCCTTATTTTAGCATCATGCCAAAAGTTCATAAGCTGTCAAATTTAGAAATATTTTTAAAAATTATATTTTCACACATTCCAAATGCAGTTTTATTGATATCTGTGAAAATAATTCAACAGAAAATCATAAGATCATAGAATGCTTTGAGTTGGAAGGAACCTTTAAAGATTGTCTACTCCAGCTCCATGCACAGGGACATTTTTTGATAGATCAGGCAACTCAAGGTCCCATCTACCCCAATCTCGAACATTTCCAAGGATTGGGCATTCACAGGGCAACCTGTTTGAGTGTCTTACCACCTCACAGTGAAGTAATTTACTGGGGTTTAACTGTGTATGAAACTATGACCTATGTTAAAGCAGTTCCAAGGAAGCTCAAGTCCCTGCTAGATGGAAATGGTATTGTCATAGTACCTGAAAATTCCATCCTTAAAGAGACCATTCACTGAATTTGCAAAGAAACACATTCTCAAGCTGATGTGTAGTGAACCTTTACTGTTCATGTTACTAATGGACTTTTCCAAAAGGTTTCCTCCTCGAAATTTTCTTACTCGAGACACAAGTGGAAAACTAATATTTTGATAAGGAGAACCTCAAATCACCTGAAGCCAGATCCATATTTTTCCCTTCTATATAGTCACAAAAGAACTCAGAAGCATTTTTAAAGCTTGTCTTTTAGAAAAAACCAGATTTCTCCAAGGTGATTCCTAAATTGAAAATGTGTCTTAGTGAAAAATTGCTGTTACTGTAGAGAGGCCTGGCTAATGGATTCCACCATTTGCTTACAGTGAAACAATGGGATGAACCAGACAATGATGCTTGAACAGAGCATACTTGGTTATTAAGGACACATCAAAGAAGGGAGAAATGGGTTTTCAACATGACTTTATCCAGGGTTAGACATTTTGGTCACTGAGTTTGCTAAACCGGAACATACTTCTCTAACTGATGTTTCTTCTTCCCTCCACTTGGAGGCAATGCTGTCCCTGTTGTCCAGATTCCTACAGCGACAGATCCCTCACTTTGACATGCTGTATTCTAGTAAAAGAAGGCAGTCAGACTTCAAGTATGAATCTTTCACTATAGGGTATAATTACGAAGAAAAGAAATTATGCTTCAGAAACTAATTTAGTTTCCTAAATAGGAACTGTACTTCTTTGTCAGTTTAGCTCCAGACAGAAATCCCAAACAATTCCAAAGCTCTTTCCCAGTAAGTGAAAGGTTGAAATAGGTTTTTATGTGAAATATTTTAATCATCAGTGATCAGCAGTAGCCCCGTAGCAATTAGTGTTTAAATTAGCAGAGAAGTAATTTGAAGATACTGAGGATGGCTAACTATGCTTTTGAACTTTCTCCTTTAAACATTTTTTCCAGAATAAGAGTGTATTCTGAAACTTGGCTAAATAAAACCTGAATAGTTGTTGTACTTATATTGAATAAATGCATCTTTTATAAGGTGACATTTTATCCCCTGGCTTGATATCAAATGCTGTTTTCTGTTTCCCAATAACAAGTGAAGACTGAAAATACACATGAGCAAACAATTCAAGTCTAGTGGGATTTTAGTAGGTGACTAAAGATCTGGCATTATATTTTACTTTCTACTGTGACTGTACTGCCTCTATGAATGTTTTCCCTAGGCTTTCACAAAGGGGCAAAAATGGAACTTTTAGCATTGGATTACTATTACAGTTGTTATTATTATTGTGGTTAKAGCCATCTGCTGTAATCTCTAAAAAAAGAATCAAAACTGCATTCTAGCTAATATCGTTGTGCTGCCCAACTAGTCCAAGTCAAATCAAGAAAGAATCTTCATCAGAAAATCAACAGTTAACATGAAAAYATTTAATCCTAGTGTTTTCAAAATTCGATGGAAAATGGATTTGCCTTTGAATATACCAAGAAAGTCAGCAGATCAAACTGCTAGGCAATTTCTGAGTCCCTCACATTGCCAATGATTCCAGATTTCTTTCTGAAAAACAATTATACTAGCTAACTATTTAAAGCTATCAATTGAAGTAAGGGTGGTTTTTGAAAAGAGTTAATCACCTAAAAATCACAGTAAACTACTCACATGACATGAAGTGTGAGGTAAGCTTAAGAAAAATGGAGAAAATACTGACACTTTTTCATGAGAAAATGGGCTAAGTTATGTACAGGCTCTTGAAGTGACAAAGGGACACACAGCAAGTGTTTGAAATTATTATGTTCAGTTGATTAAGACCAGTACAAGAATTACTGATCAACAAGGATGTTCTTTGTCCTGATCCAAGACTGACATGCGTATGCTTCGGGCAATCCCACTTGAGCCCTGCGTCGTCAACTTTTAGAACCTTCCTGTTCACATAGCCCCTGTTCACCACTTTCTTATTTGATTGTGGATCATCATCTTCCTTTCCCTCTGAATTCTCTCTGTTAAGTGGGAAACCTCCCTAGATGAGAGGCTGGGAAACCAGACAGGGGCCTTCATCCTCTGCAGCAAGAAAGCTCCCACTGCTGTAATTGACTGCCTCTTATTCTTTTCTGTGGTTCAGAATCAACCAGCACAGCTCAGCTGCTTCCTTTGGAAGCATTCCCTTACAACTTCAGTCTTGCAGAGCTGCTCCCTCTTTCTGAACCACACCTGGGTCAAGGGCATCAAAACTGCACGGACAGTTGTTCTAACAACTATCAGAGGTTGCCCTGTGGTACAACACTGCCGTACACAAGGATGCATAAATCTGTCTGAGCAGATCTGCTAATCCCTGCCTTTTTTCCTTTTTATTTTTTCCCCAAATTGATGTACAAGCTGCTCACTATCTGTTAGCTATGCTAAAGCTGCCTGATTCTCCCTGATCAAGAGTCAGCAGAGACAAAAGCTTCAAGCACGTTGTGATCAAGGACAGCTGGGATCTTCTTAGATACTGCTAGACGTTGTTACAAAGTTTGACAGATGTTAAGGCTCCTGTGTCTATCCTTATCTGGGAGCAGTGGTACCTTCAGATTCCTCAGACAGTTCCTGGGAGAACCTTAAGAATCTTCAATAAAATCAGGAGGGTAAAGAAAATTTCAAAGCAGAGCACATAAAATCCTGTCAAAGAGTTGTGTCTCTTTTGTGCTATAACCCTCTTTTTCATGGAATAAGTATGAAATACAATAAAATGTAGATTACACCAAAAAGAAATCAAAAGAAGTTGATTTACCTTCTCAGCTCTGCTTTCTCAGAGAAATGTTGCAGTTCTAGGCAGAGGTACAATAGAATTGGATTTCTACTTAATTTTTTATTTTGATTATATTTTATTTTTAGCACGTTTTCAAAATACCAGCTTTATATGAAATTAAGTTTTTGGCTTTTTTTTTTTGAGTGGTATGAAAAAGTGAATTTGGAAATTTCTTGTGACGAGAACATAAATAAGCATTTACACAGATAAGCAGTCTTACCTTTTTTTTGCCAATTTTTGATCAAAATGAAACATTCTACTGCATTTGCTAGAAACCAGATATTAATTTTGATTTGCCAAAAATTAATTAATCAATATCTTCCATTTACACATTAAACTATTTCTCTTGGATTCATTGCTGTCATAGCATGAAAGCAACAAAAGACAGACAATAGCCTGAGAAGACAGGGGAGTGGTCATTGTTTTTGAGGGAAGGCATCACATGATTGTCCTAGAGGAATAAGCAAGTAGTGCTCTGCCAAAAAATTCTCTAACATAAACTTCCAGCAGTAAGTTTGGAGCCAGAAAGAACCACTCTGCTACATACAGAATTCTTCTCCTTGGGCAGAGAATGAGAGCATGGATTATATATGACAGGTACACAGATGCATTCCTTAATCTTGAGGGTGCTCAGACAATGAGAAAAATGAACACAGGAGCTTACCTAGTGTAGCCTTTCCTCACAATCTGATACCTCAATAGTTAATGACTACTAGAGAAAGGAGGGAAGGCTCTATACTGAGAAACTATCTTCCATGAAGATGAATGAAATTGTGATGCAGAAAAGTTGGAAAGCAGATTTATAATTTATTGCACAACTACCAAAAATGAAACTACAGAAAATTAAAGTAGACATACTAGAAATATAAAACAGAATTTGCATAGAATTTACAGTAGTGCAAACAAAATGAGATAGGCATGACCATTCTTCCTCTTCTAATATATTTTCCATGTAATCAAACACAGTGTGTGATTAAAAGGAAGTTTAAATTTATTTTTGAAATATTTATTGTATTTGTAGTCCCACAAATATATATGTATAAAATATACATACTCACAACAAATATACATTCACAAAATATGAATATAGAAGGTTAAACTTTTATAAAGCGCCTTCATTATAAATATGATAAGACAGTAATATAAACTCATTCAAATTGTGTGTATTAGAACTACTGAATGAAAAAAATTTCAATTGTCTTTTTTGACAGAAAAGAGTGCAATACTGAAATGCTTAATTTACGGAAAAGGGTGCACGAACTCCGTTAATAGTTAGAGGTTTTTTTAATTATGATATTGAGTGTTATTTAGATCTAAAGATCATCTGTTGCAATGTCAGCATATTTCAATGATTATTGTTGTAAAAGTGAATTATTTACCTAATGAATTAAAATTAAAAATGGCTCACAGTTGAGCCTAAAAGGGAATGTAGAGCCTACAATAAAAAAAAAAAAAAAGGAAGATATTCTGTGGGGAGAAGGTATATAATAAAATTCAGTTTCCTATTTATGTTTATTTACAGCAGATGGGAAGAGGAAGATATGTAAAAACTCAGTTCACAGCATCCTAAGTCCTCCAGACAGTAATGCCCAAATCCTCCTGGTACAAGAATACAAGTATGGCTAAAATCTTGTTTCCCAGTKTTTGGACCTCACATGTGGCTGCAAACTGAAGTTTGGGACTCAAAGAGTAAAACTTTTCCTTACATCTGCAAACCTAATCTACCATTTATAAAAAGGTTCATGCTTTAATTCAGAAATTTTGTGGCAAAAGAAGATGTAAGCTTACACATAAAAATTTCATGGCTACAGAAGGGAAACCTACATTTGTTTCCTTCTTGGACCGAATGATGACCACCTCTCCTGCAGGAAGCTCGGACAATATCTAGAAATAGTGCAGTCAGGGTTTCTGCAATTTGTGCATCCTTCCTGAAAAAGATGTTGCTCTGCAAATAATTAATGAGGAGATCTTAATAAAGTTCAACAAATGGTTTATACTTCATACCCTAATAGCCAAGATGCCTTGTTAAAGAAGAGGCGAGATCACGGTTATGCACAACATTTCTGTAGAATATATCTGGTTTTATTTCGCAGCCTTAAAAGTAATCAAAGGAAAGAGMAAGCATCTCTCTGCTAATCAGGCATTGGATCCCATATTTTCTTCCTCTCCACCCCATCTGGCATTCTCTTTTATTCTATATAAATTTGAACGACATTCATAATCCACCATCATGGCCTCGAAATATTCTGTTGTCTGTTGCTTCATAACCAGGTTCTTCAGTTAATTGATCCCTGTTTTTTTAAATCCATGTTACCAGTTCACCTCTTCACTTTAGATTTGCCTTCCAAATCCATTCTTGAGCATCAGCCCATCTTCTTTATCAATAATTAAATCAATTCTCTATTCACACAAGTTCTTTCACAGTTCATCAGTTTTTCACTCCCCTTTACACTGGAAGTCCAGCTGTAGTGTGTTTATCTTAGGAGAATAGATGCAGAGGTCTATCATTCTCCCCTCACAGTGTCCTTTTATGTCCACCAAGACATCAGTAATTTGTCTATCCAGGAAATATTTCTAAGCTTGAACATAAAGTCTCAGACTCTTAAAAAAAAAATGGTTTCTTAATTTTTGCTGGTTTTGAAGAAAATTAATTCAGTAGCAAACAGGAAGAAGGATAGAATTCCAAGGTGGTCCAATTGCAGTAGATCGATAAATTACCACAAGTAGTGGTATTCTTAGTTTTCCACTCCTTTTTCCTAATTAAGAAGCAAATTCACATAATATAAATAACCCCAAATCACAGAATCACAGAATCATTAGGGCTGGAAAGGCCCTCTGGAGATCAAATAGTCTAACCCCTCTGCCAAGGCAGGGTCACCTGGAGCAGGTTACACAGGAACATGTCCAGGTGGGTTTGGAATATCTCCAGAGAGGGAGACTCTATGACATCCCYGGGCAGCCTGTTCCAGTGCTCTGCCACCCTCAACATAAAGAAGTTCTTCCTCATGTTGAGGTGAGACTTCTTGTGTTTCAGTTTATGGCCACTGCTCCTCGTCCTGTGGCTGGGTACCACCTAAAAGAGTCTGGCACCATCCTCTTGGCGCCCATCCTTGAGATATTTACATGCATTAGTGAGATCCCCTCTCAGTCTTCTCTCCTCAAGACTAAATCCTTGTTGTCAAACAAGATAACCATGAGCATGGCTTAAAACCAACATGTTTTAGTTTACTGCAGGGAGAGAACCAAGAGGTTGCACTCAGTCAGCTTATAGTTCAATGAGAGAATGATTTGATTAATGATAGCAACTCAGAGTTTTCCTGGTTTGTGATACTATGTTTACCGCACAAAAAACATTAGCTCTACAAAAACTGGCCTTCAAATATTAAAAGCATTTTATTAGAACCGGGTCTTCTGTCTTTCCTCTGAAATGATGGATGCTCAGAACTTATGTTTCTGAGGAAAGATGAGATACAATGAAACCGTTGTTTGGCTTTCAGGAAAAAACATCAGAAATCATGAGAGTCACCAAAGAACTATTACACTTGAGAGCAAATGTATGGGCATTAATAATCAGCTCAGGACATAGTGTTTCCAGTACTAGTTGCTTTGAAAGCAGTTCATGATGCAACCTGACTCACAAGATATTCTGTCTTGTGGTGTACCTCCATGACAATACAGAAAGAAATCACAACAATTTTCCCCTGAGCCCTTGTGATCTGAGAGGCTAAGAGACAATGCCTTTGGTCTGCAAATCATGACATAGTTACAGGACTGCAAGGTCATGGATATTACCCTGTTTTAAAAATACATATACATGAAAAAGTTTCTTCAAAAGCTGATGTGTAGACTAACAGTGTTCAAACACTAAAACATCAAAGCAGAGAGCAGATCTGGAAGGTTATTCTATATTCAGATTAATGTTGCAGACATCAGAGATTTCAGATGAGAATCTGCTGTTTTCCTGTTGCACTGAAATTAACAAAAACGGCATAGCTTTCAGGTGGTAAATATTAAGTGATGACATGTTTAAGACATCAAAGAAATGTGTAGAAAAATGAGAAGTTTGCTGGAAAAGGATAACAAAAACATTTATGTAAATAATTATATTCTAACCTATATTGCTTCACAAAGTATAATACCTATGTATATATTAAGAGGATAAAATTTGCATSTTTGCTTTTAATATGCTTATAAGAATTATATTCAACTTCTCTAACAATTATGAAAACTAAGTTATGCTAGCATTGAAATACTTCACTGGGATAGATAGGAAAAGAGGAAAAAAAATGTTCTGGTGCTACAACAAATGGGGGGAAAAAAGACACCCAAAGTCGTATTCTTGAAAATAAGTTACAAAATTGTGAGAGTTTTAACAGGGAAAAAAATTCTGAATTCAAATATTTTCAGTAGTGTTCCTTTTTATTCCTCAAATTCTATATGCAAAGTTATTCCTTCATGTGATTAACCTTGACAAAAAACTGATTGTTTTCTAAGTGACATATTTTTATAGCCTTAATTTCAATATTATGTCRGGAAGATGAACGTGGTAAGAAAATTTTCTAGAAGTTGTCATARTATCCTCTTAAGAACTTGAAAGTCTCCATGAAAATCTCAGTTAAAATTTTTTAACAGAAGCTGTTGATTCCTATGTCCTCACATTCAAAAATCTGTTTTAAAGTCACYAACACTAGTCAGAGTTCAGTGCTTGGTCTTCAGGCCAACTTGTCAGTCACAGTTGCCAAACTTGCCTGCTCTGAGAGAGTGCAGCCATTTCTGAGCTGCTCTGGGGAGCTGGCTTCTGGCTTAGAAATTAACATTTCACAATGGCTGTAAGAAGCAAATTCAGTCTGTCCTCAATCCTTGAGCTTTAACACATCTTTTAAAATCTAGCTTCACACAACTCTTTGCCGTCCTATGAGCTCATATATACTACCTATGATTATATACAGTGTCATATGGGAATGAGAATATTTATCCACTGAAAGAATTTATGATTTACATTAGATTATTTCCCCTGAGGTATAAATTTTAATGAGACCTTCATAAATATTAGGCTATGAGCCTTATAAACACAATTAATAACAATAATAATAATAATAATGCCTCCAAAATTTCTCCATAATGGCTTTTAAAAGACTATAAAATTTTCAAGTAGGCTGAAATTGGAAATAATTAATTTAGTAGGTATTTACCATTATTTAATTAAATTATATTTATTTATAAATTATATTTAATTCAACAGTTTCAGAGTGCATTATGAAGCTTTCTAAAAGTGAATTTTTTGCTTTTGCTTTTTCTCCAAAATAATCAGGCTCAGCCTGCAAACAGCTCATCACATCCTAAAGTAAAAATTTTATTGCTATTTCAAAAACATATTGAAAGCTTCTGAGGCTTCACTTTGTTACATGTTAAATCACAAATCTTTACCTTATGGCAATTGAAAAATAATTTCTTCATAATCACCGTAGCCATATCACTTAAAACATAAACAGATTACATTTTTTGCAATACAAGTTTAATTGCAATGCTGTATATTGTAATACTACAGGTTTTAAGATACTGGAAATGTAATTGATCAGAAAGCACAGTCTTTCCACAAAATCTTTTTTCAGTTTCTTTTGTAAACTCAGACCTTGAGAATTCTGGAACTTGAAACCTCAAAAATCAAAATGGGAAAACAAAAAGCATGTTCAAATCGTTTATAACTTACTTAACTAAGCACCTCCATTATAGAAATTTCATCATGTTAAATTATTTTGAATGTTGTCCAAAGTCCACTAGAACAAGTGAGAGGAATCTCCAGTTTTTAGAATGTTTTCTACATAACATACTAGATTTTGATTTAAAAAAAAATATTTACTCAAATACACTTTAAGTGCTGGTGTACTTTAATTTAATGACTCTTAAGCTTCACATGAATGTGTGGATATTTAGCTACTTTTATTATTGTATTTATTTTGTTCTGGTATGTTCTTGAACAACAAAAGGGTTACATTTCATTTTTATTTGCAGAAATGTAAATTAACATATTGGCTTCAAGACAATGAAGAATAATAAATTTTCATACTGAAAATTCCAAGAATCAAGTCTTAGTTCATATGTTAGAATCATGACTAAACTCCCTGGTGTGGGGAGAATGACAGTGTAAGTGTAGGTACTTATGTTCAGCATTTTGTACTCACTAGAGTTCACAAAGTGGAACTGAGATCTATAAAGCTCCTGTTTCCATCATTATGAACACAGTTAATTGCCCAAATCCACAAAAATATAAAAACAGACAATCGAAACAAACCGCATTTACTGCTGAAGAGACAGATGAGAAAATCTTATCTCACAAAAGAGGATGTGCTATTCCTTCTTTCATTCATTGAAATGCTCTTTTGGCAGTAGGAAGCAGATAACAGTACAGGAGCCTCTCTGCTTGCAGAACCATGATGCAAGTACAAACTAGAATGTGTATATTAGCATATTTTTGACACCTCAGAGGCTCTACAATTTTTTATGATTGAATAGATATTAAATGGAGTTTTCTGCTCAGTTTGAAAAGCAGCATCCCACACCTCTGGTTATCAATTATCTTGTGCCTCTCGTGCATCCATCACTTCAGTAGCTCAGCACCACTCAGAGCAAACTTCTTTCTGACATAATGATCATGTCTGTTTTATTGAATGCTGTTGTGCTCTCTAGTTTTCTTAGTCATCAACATAGAAAAATAATCTTGTTTTATGGTTTCAAGGACATAATTTAAAATCATTCTTCATTGTCCTGACAGTGTTTGAGTAAGGAAATATCCAGAATTTGAAGCATTCTGACAGTGACATCTATACAAACATTGAAAGGAAAATGCTCTTGACATTTCCAAGGCATCTAGACTCTCCTATTCTGTTTCCTTGAAAACTAAATCAGTTTTCCTGAGGAAAAATGTATACAATTCTTATTTACATTTTGTCTCTTGAAGATATCTATTCCTGAAATAAGGTRGGGGGTGGGGGGTGGGGAGGGTGCGAGGAAAGTGGAGAAGAATATCACACTAATATTACATTGAAACATTAGCATTGCTTGAGCAAACTCTAATATGCAGGRTCTTGCCTCTGAATTATAATGTGGATTTTGTCTCCTACAAGTAAAGAAACGAGTAAAACCTTCCATATCACTAATAGATCGGGTACTCCCTTCATAAGAGTACATTAGAACAAATTCTGTCTGCCACAGTTCATATCTCCAGAGCAACCTAATGTACCAGTCACTACAATATTCCGTACAACTCCTGCAGGTTCATTGTACAGACATTMAGGGAGAATGGCTTAAGGCATGAAAAATATCACGTGTAATCCAGAGACATCTGAGTGATGATGAGCACAATGGTGTGCTTAGCTACAAGGATCATACCTGATGACAACTAAATGCAATCGGCTGTAACCTCAGTTTATAATCCTTTCTTACAGCCTTTTGACAGCTGCAAATATAACCTGCACACTTTTTGTTGTGTTGGGTTTGTTTTCTTGCAGGTGTTTTATAGCTGTCATTATTCCTTCTCATTAACAAAATCCTAAAAATGCTGTACATCGTCAATCCCTTGCTCTTAATCTTTGCTCGATTTCTACAACTGACAGACCTAAACAAGATGGATTATAAGCATATTGCAAAGTTTTTACTCATGTYGCCTTTACACAGGGAAGGTGGCTGCTCTATGGCACAAAAAATACATCAGATTATGAAGTGATGAAAGCTCCCCAACTGATATCAACAGTGAATCTATTTCCTGATTTATATTACTGATAAACAATCTTCTTTCAGTGACATTGGATCATCTTCTTCTGAGAGATATGCAGAAAGTGGCTTTTAGTTCATCAGAGAAGAATGATTTCAGCTGTTTCTGTCTCCTTACTGTTGTGGATTTTATACTGGTTCTCCCCATTACAAATGGGAAATGTAGTAGGAAGAATCAAAGCTGATATATGTCGTGTTCTTTTCAGTAAAGGAAAGTTTCATGGTTGGAACTTTATAGCTCAATGATACAGAAACTATCATATTTAAAAGAAGTTTCAAAGACAGTTAACTACAGGTTACATGTGTTAGAATTGAACCAACACAGTCATAAAAAAGAAAAGGGTCTCAGAAAAAGTACGGCGACAGATTTTCAGTACAAAATCAGTGTTGTGTATGGGTGGTCTACAAGATCTGGGAATTTCAGAATATTTACAGGGTGAACCAGTGGAGAATACTAAAATGTGTTTTCTTCTGAAGTCAAATACTCTGGGAACAAACACCCATGGTGCTGTCAGAGTGAAGTGTGTGCTTGATGGGGAGGGAGAATTGCAGCAATTTTGCACAACTAGCTAGAACAGCTGGTGGGCTGTGCCTGGGATTTGGCTACAAAAGCAGCAATGTCATCTCCAAGGGTCTATCCGTGGCCACCACTAAAGTTTTGTTAGGATTACTGGAAGATCAGCATATGGGCTAAGACTTTTCTTATACATTTTATTCTTCTATTTCCACCTTCTATGCTTCTCTTAAAGAGATTTTAGGAGTGTTAAGACTGCTAATAATGGTCTAGGGATGCTTGAGGTCATATCACTGCACATGAGGAAGCAGATCAGGCCAAGGACAGCTCTGGGATTTTTTTCTTCCTCTTGACACAAGCTATGCTTTTTCATGTGATTATTCGTTCTTCTGGGAGACACAAGTCCAGCTCCATAGGTGAAGTACATGAAAAATGCTACTGATTCAGAAGGTTTTTGTGACACTGATAGCTTGCATTAATTTAGTGTGTATGTAAATGACTGACACAGAGAAATCAAGGATCTTACAACCTTACATTATTGGGGGGATTTGACTTGTGAGAACTTTGAATCAAATCAGTGTCTCTATCTCCCAGAAGGCTGTCCCTAGGCTTCCCTTCAATAATTTATTTGTTTCAGAAATTTTGTCTGAAGAACCACTTCTGTGTCCTGCATGTTTGACTGTATTGAATAATCACTTCTGCCACAGCATATGRGACTTGGCAAAAACTGTCAGATATACAGCCAGGATACAGCTTTGTTCTGGATAACTCATTGGAGCAGTCCTGCCCCTCCCTGAATGCACAGATTTCACTAGATTAAAAAAGAGAAATAATTTGGTCTACAGAGCTCAAGACTTACACCAACTCACACGATATGAATGTTTGTCTGTAAAAAGAAAGAAACAAGAGAAAAAAATTAAGAAAGGTGTTAATTTAATAATTCAGTCATTTCAATACAACACTTTCAAAATCTGTGTCTTCCCTTTGATTTAAATAAATTAACTCTCTCGGTATACATTTTAATGTCTCTGGTGTTACGCTACTCAGTAACGTAACTCAGTGAATTTGTKCTGTCTCACTTCAATCTGTCCATGGTCAAGACTCATTTCTGTCAGTAAGCAGGTTGTTACCTGAGACAAAAAGCTGGATTTTAGTTTCATAACCTAGTGTTTTCTCTTTCCATGGCTAAGGTAATACCTCAAATTGCCCAAGAAGAGGTCAGGAGAGTTCTGGCTGCATCCATCTATGGTTCTATCCCAACAGCTAACAAAGACTGGAACTCTGCAAAGTACTTTTGTTATGATATTACTCCATAATTTTAGAAGGCTGCATGGACACCAAAGCAACTGAAATCTACCAGATTAAACTGTGTTATTAAAATCCTCTTATTTTCCCCATATTAGCTGCATTGCAGGAGATTTTGAAATGTTGCTGAACTTCATTCAACATGAATGATGAGATTCAGTTGCAAACATATGTACGAGTGTGCTCAGTTTCAGTCATATCCTTTGAGCATCATAGTGCTGGATTTTGTCTTGCATGAAGAATTGTCTGGGATTGGATGATATCAGTGAAGTGATGCATCCAACAGTTTCAGAAAAACAAGTTAATTGTAGAAGGTGAGCCTCCCCACAATCTTGTCAGTAGGAAAACATTAACCAAAAATGAGCTTCACCTCTCTTTAACAAGATTTTCACATGGTGTTTGCCCATTCAYGTTCAAATTACATATCTTCGAAGAAGCATTTTTTAAAGAATAGTTGTGATATTCCATTGACAGTGGAAAATTACATTATTGCAAAATCCAATATACACTAAACGAATCTTTTTTTTTTCAGTACCAGATCTTCGAACTTTAGTAGAAGATTTACAGTTAGTCATAGATTAGTACTGTGGCCCTTTAAATTTTGAAAGCCTGAAATTTGATCTAATGGGTGAGAGGGAATGAGAAATTTCAAATGAACAGATGGAAATGTGCAAAAAACCTAATTTCATAATAAGCTAGAGAAATAACACAGGGACTGTGAAGAAAGAAAACCAAAGCAATAAAACTCCTACAAGAAACCCAATAAGACTTTTCAAATAAATGCACATGAACCACAACATTTTTAGAAAAGATAATGTTTTCTATTTCCACAACAGTCAATAGGTTGAGAAAACCTGGATATTCTGTATTCTCTTTTGTGGCTATAACCTAACCCTGTCAGCTAAATTTACAGGTTTGGCAATCAAAATTGACATCTATAAGCTGGAAAATATTTAAACAGTATCTTCAGATGCTTTACTGCAGTAATAGGAATGATTTTTTAGAAATATATTTGAATATTATGGTGGTGTTTTAGCTTCTCCTCTTTAAACTAAACAGAAACAATAAAGGTGCAAACTCCACTTGGCTCTACTCTGTTCCCATGGACTTATTTGCAAGCACTGTTTTCTATAATTTTAATAGGCTTTCAATCCTCTCTGGGAAAAAGAAAACATCAGTAGAAAGAAGCAAAAACCTAATTTCTTCTTTTGACAGAATGTACAAGTTATGAGTACTGGAGCTGCTTAAACTCAGCAGAGACTCTCAAGAGAAAATAAGAGTTTCAATCTCCCAGCTTTTTGCACATTTCACTAAATGTTCACACATGGTAGCTCAGGGACTGTGATGCAGAAGGCAGGGTATTACTTTGATGGAAAGGAGTAACCTTGTGAACAATTTATGTGAGTGCTGCTATATGCTCTACATTGTATTTTGTTGGTGAGGATGTCGAAATACGATTTYCACCTTCCTAAAACAGTGAGAGTTCAAAGAGTTAATGTGGAGGCCATCAGTGGTCAATTTGTCATAGGATTTTATGAGCTGGATAGGGGTAGAAGCATCATCTCTCTACAGCCTCGTTTAATCTCACACCATCTGTATTCTAGTACAGAGTTCTGGTGAGATAGTGTAGGGATGAGACACCTTTTCCATTATTTGGATGATCTGAAGAAATGCACTAGAGAGGATCACAGTGTCAGATAAATTGATTTGTCTGTGAGACTTTTTGAGTGATATAGTTTGGGAAAAGCAGAAAGGGGAATGATAGAGAAGAGGAGGAGAAGGGAATGCTTTATCCTCCTGTTTCAACGAGGACTTAGTGTTTTTCAAATTCTCTAGAGCTGCCAAAGGTTACAAAGTACAACAAGTAAGCAAGTTAGAACAGCAGTCTCAGAGGAGTCATTAAATTATCACAGTGGTGAAAATTGTAGAAATCTTTGGGTTGAATAGTTTGATCCATTTTCTAAAATTGTATTTTCTTCAGTCRAAAGAAATGTTAAGTCTTCAGGGACATTCCTGATTATATTGGGATCTCAGAAAGATTGTCCTGGAGGCAGGTAACTTCTAGTTCATTTTCTTTTTTTTGCTTAGCACATCTCCTTCCTTTTCTCAATCTTCAATGACCTTAAGCAGTCAACTAGACTTTTAAACTTTCTCTGCATTTTAAACACATACATGCAGTTTCTGGCAGCCAGTAACACAGTCTAGAATTCCCTCCCATTCACCACTACATACAACATTTCCCTTTCAGTTCTTTAGAAAGTTATGACAATTTTATACCATGAGAAATGCTATGATAGAAGAGCTATTTCATTGGTTTTTAATTAAAATAGAGTGTGCTTCAATTTAATGAATTTAATGAATTTAATGAATGCCACATTTTGAAATGAAAATAAGTTTTCCCCAACATATAAAAGGGCAGCAAACAATTAACAGACAATAAATATGAACATTTTAAATTGTGATATCTTCTTAAGAAACTATTGATGACTTCAGATTCTATTGTTTCGGATTCCCTTCCCATCCAGCCATGGCGTCTTTGAAGTTTCAGTGAAATATATTCTAATGTTTTACCATGATAATAAGGACACATACAAGACTTTCAATCTAGCATTATGAAGTACTTTCCAAACAGTTATTTTCAGCACTTGTGGGTGTTTTTCTTAATTTTATAGACATTTTATATAAGTTTAGAAACTCATTCTAAATAGGTTTCTAAACATCACCTACTCTTTTTGGGGACAGTTTTGTATATTTTAATAGCTTCTTTAGAAAAGTCTAGAAAATAAGTATTTCTGATTTGGACAAAGTTGTGATTTATATCATACTTAAGTTATATGATACATGTAAGACTTTGATTACTAATATTTCAGGTAAAATCAAAGCTTTCTATAGATCCTGTGCAAATATAACGGATATTGACCATGGATTGATAGTGTGTGGGCTATAAATTTTGGTGATTTTGATGATTTTTCAGTGAAGTCTTTAATTATTTTCTGATAGTTGAACTATTTTATCTCAGGGTTTCTGATTAAAATGACGTATCTTTCAGTTCTGTGAATAAGGGAATAATTATCCTTCTCCTTTACTGCAGCTCCTGGCCTGAAACTGGCTCCCTCCAAAAGCTATATTTAATGTTGTGTCTCTATTTGCTTCACTAGGATTACTTACTGTAACAAATTTAAGTAGTTGTAGGGATATTTTCATAATCAAGGGCTGAGAGAATTGGAGGTTTTACTGATTAGAGACTTGGATAGCTCTTTGTTAGCTTAATGGAAAAGTCACGAAGCTGTTGTGAGTGATTGGTTCTGAACTCGAGGGAACTGGCATGATATTTGTTTGTATCCTGTAGTGTTAATGTAGAGTAAATCAGAAACAACTCTTTTAGAGGTGTTAATCCCAGTAAAAACAGTAGATCTGGCATAGATAAATCTTAATAGTGGAGAAACCTCACTCAAAAGAAATACAATATGCATGAGGAAAAGGGTAATTATAATCCAAGTTAAAATATTTGTTTATGCTTCAGAGGAATAAAGTATCTGTGGTAAATTAGAGCCTCATACTCTCTCAAAATTCTGATTAGTAAAAACAACAGGATACAATTCTATCCTAGAGGAATCTCCTCTTAATTACTGAAAGTAATGATCCTTCATGCTTTAGAATAAGCGTGTGTTTTTTTATTTTTTCGACAGCTGTTGAATTCATTACATGTATTCTAAGAGCTTTTAAAGCTCATTGCTCCACTAGCTCATCTTAAAAAAATCTAAACAGTGTGAAGACTTTGTAAAAATATGAATGATTACCAAGCACAAGATTGAACAATTCAACAGTTAGGCTTATCTGGCAGTTAAATTCTCATATTTTGTTATAGAATAATTTTTTCTTTTTAATGCTAACTTTTCTATCAAGAATATGAGAAAAATCTGACTGTTCATTGAGTGATAATTGTACTTCTTTATTTTCTGTTTCAGAGTGTCCAGATAATATCTGGAACTTTCTGTGAGGTATCTTATTAATCCAGAGTTTTACCTAGGTCTTTTTAAAGTGCATGTGCTGCAGTCTAGATTAAAGACAGTTAGTTAAAGAAAGGAAGGTGCTAAGACAATTATTTATATTTCCCAATAAGTGTAAAATTGGCACCCATAGGGGAGTAAACACTTCGGTTAAGTACAATGTCTTACTTCTCAAATTCACAAGACTTTCACATGTATTTTTGGTTCCCTTTGAAGATTGCCTATAGAAATAGGTTGTTCTATTTAAAATAAAAAAGGGTGTAATTAAGTTGTCTCTATTTGCATTTCATAGTGAAGACTTCCATCTTCTGATGTATTGTGTATTTCCAAAAGAAAGTTCCTTTGTAATGAAATCGCACATTTATCAGCCAAAAGCTGATGTGTTTGATTTTTTTTTGTGAGTGTATGAACATATACCATTGAAGATGAGAGTAGAGATTTTTAACTGGACTCAATATCCTTGTTGAATGTGGAAAAATAGAGAGTGTGTTTGTTGTGTTTGTTGTCWTCTCTGTTGTTGTGGAGATGACAGGTTGTAGAAGTTTCTAGAGGTTGCCAGCTCTGTGATAGTTCCATTGCATTGCTGTAATTTAGACAGAATGTGATGAAAAAATTAGTTATTAATACTAAGTCCCTGTCCATCAGGATAGGACAGGATTGCTAATCACTATAACTTGTCTGACACAATCAAAACTCTCCTGGCTTGATGTAGCTTTATGATGATTTTGAGCAGGTATACTACTTGCAAGGTAGCCTTATGGGAACTTAGATGACAATGAATTGTTGTGCATCTATTATAGCAAAGAACTCCTATAGAGACAAAAGGAATATTTTGTGCAGAATAATTTTTCCGACATAATTTTCCACTAAGCATAGATTCCCACTGTAGTTAGTCTGATATAGTGATGAATAAACTATTGCAAGTTGTTTAGCCACAAAATGAAGAATTTTTATTTTTTGCTTCACTAGTTATGATTTCTAAAATGTTTGCTTCAAAGAAAACCTCAACAGCTCATTATCCTCTATTAACTGGTTCTGATTTATTTATTAAGTCCTGTTAACATTTCTTTGAGGACTGTGTAACTCAAGGTCTTGTAAGGAAGAGCATAGAAATCAAATTCAGGATTTTTTTTAATCAATCCCACTCACAAACAATGACATAAGACAAAAGAATGTGTCAAGGTAACYGTAAATCTATTCTGTATTATGCCACTGACCGTTTATGTTGGCCTCTGGCAGACATTAGGCATGTCCTGATGTCTACGATGAAGACAGATTCACCAGATTGCATTACACATTATGTCACTGCCTGGATATTTTAGAGCCCTGCCTCAAATGATCATCCCCTCTCCAAGGCCTTCTTGGAGTTCATTTGCTAAACCACTGACGTTAGAGACAATGTCAGAAATCTTTTTTTCTGAGTGGTAGTAAAGAGAARGGGAAAATTCTGAGAAAATTCTTTGGTGATCACTTTTTTTTCTGTGGCACCCTCAAACTCTTTAACTTCATCTATAAAAATTAGATCTTTTTTTCTTTCACATTCCACAGTAATGTTTTAATATTAAAATGTGTTTCCAAACCCCCACTGCAGTTTCTCTAACAGTAGAAGGGAAGCACCAAGGCTAGCTTTGCTCCTCATGACGGTAAATGAAGAAAGACTCATTCAAAGGATGACTCTTAGTGATGATTAGGCTCCTGCTCTCAATAACTCTCTGAAAGGATTAGGGCAAGTAGATTACAGACACCTTTGTAAAATACACTCTTTAGTCTTATCAGGGAGTTATAAAGAATCAGTCTAGCAAAAAGTTCCCCATGTGGGAGATTACACTGGATTTTAACTACCTAGCTTTTTATCAAAAAGTTAAGTAGTTAAGTAAGGATTGGCAATATATATTTCTGAAGACCCTATGTGGGTGAGAGATAAGCTGATACGAGGTCCTTTTGAGCTAGAAAATATATATTTTATCTTACCTAACCCCCCAMAACTTTTTATTTCTTCCTAAACTTCTTTTGTTGGCTAGTGCTATCTTTGATGTGAGAATAAAATATGCCATTTATTTCCTATACAACACAAATTTATGTGGAAATAAGACAGTGAAAATATAGTTATTATGTGAAAATACCTTCCAAAAAGTCTAATGTAAGTGCTAAACAATTCACTGTACTAAAAATATGCTTCTGAAAGCAACATGTCAAGAAATCTCAGGCTAGATACAGGTCAGTTTTAGAATACAGCAGTTGTGAAAGGGCACTGATCACTCAGATAACTAAAATATTGTGGAATCTTTAATCAAGAACAACTACACTTAAGATGTAATATTTTGGAGGCAGAACTGGAAAGGTGTGCTAGTTTTGTTTGGGGTAGAGTTAGTTTCTTCCCAGTGGCTGGTATGGGGCTATGTTTTGGATTCATGCTGCACGCACGATTGATAACATAGAGATGTTTTTGTTACTGCTGAGCAGGGCTTATACAGAGCCAAGGCCTTTTCTGCTTTTTGCACTGCACTCCTGGTGAGGAAGTTGGGGGTAYGTGGGAGATTGGGACCCAGATGGGACAGGTGACCCAAACTGGCCAAAGGGATTTTCCAGACCATGTGACATCATACTCAGTATATAAAATAGGAGGAAGGAGGAAGGGGGGGACATTTTTAGCGATGGTGTTTTTCTTCCCAAGTCACCATTATGTGTGATGGAGCCCTGCTCTCCTGGAGATGGCTGAACACCTGCCTGCCCATGCAAATTGGTGAATGAATTCTTTGGTTTGCTTTTCTTGTATGTGCGGCTTTTGCTTTTCCTACTAAACTGTCTTTATCCTTACCCGTGAGTTTTCCTAGCTTCTACCCTTCCAATTCTCTCCCTGATCCCACTGGTGGGGGAGTGAGCAAGCAGCTGTGTGGGGCTTGGTTGCTGAACGAGGTAAAACCACGACAAAAGAACATAAGAACTTTTGAGTTTTGGAGGAGGAAAAAATTGCTGAAGTTCATTCCTTCCCAGGGATTAATTGCATTCTGAAATGTGACAGAGAAAATGGTGTTGTCAAATTACTGTTTCCCGGAAAAAGCAAGAAATCTACTTTATCCCATCCACTGCTCTATGTAAATTTTTAAGATATAATATGGCAGGAAATGGATACAGTATACCTAAATTCTTGTGCGTGTGTGGTTTTAGATTTTTGTTGTTTAACAAACTGTAGTCACATAAAAACTGCTTCCAAAAAAAGCATTTTTATTACTGTCATTGAAAAAATGAAGAGAAAATGAGGCAGCACCTTTGCATTTAGAATCACTAATGGTATTTGTTTTGAAAGTGTTGAGCATTGACAACTCTGTGGGAGTTGGTCTTTCCCAGAACCAATAAAACCCCAAACATAAATGTCCTCACAATGTATATCAAAGAATCTAGTAGAACTTTTCCTAATTAATTATCGCCTAGATTTGCTTTGTCTTGTTTTAACAAAGCTGAACTTGATTATGTTTTGTGGAAACTGTCTTTAAAAATTCTTGCCAGTTGCAGGGGCAGTTAGGAAACAGACAATACCATACTCATTTAGCAATTTTATGTCTCATCTTCATGGTGGAGTTAATCAATTAATTTGATTTAAGCGATATAGTAAGATTGTAGTATAGCAATCCTGTTGATTATACAGTGGTTTTCTTGTGTATATGATGTTAAAATTGAAATCCATTATATATCCATTACTGACTGAAAATTCAAAACAGCTTCTAAACATTGTAACATTTTACACGGCATTAACTTTTTTATTCTTGTAGATTTAGTCTAAATGGAATTTGTGTAGGTAGTTCAAGGTATTCTCACTCAAGTCCACTAGCTAGGAAACCAGTCCAATTCTTTCTTGGCCAGTATTATTTAAGGTTTAATGTAAGAAGTTTTTTTTCAGTACAGTTCTTCCCTGGCAGCTTATAACTTCCATTTAACTCTTTGCAGTCAGCCCTTATTAATGGGTAAATTTTGATTGAGACATATGAAAGCTAGTTATTATATTCTCTGCAGAAACATTTTCTAGATCTTCGGTGAAAATATCTCTATATCTCATTCTTCTAGAGATTTTATTGACTATACTACTTACTACTTTCAGTTTTTTCACAATATGTTTTGATAATCAAAGGCTTGAAGAAATAGAACAAGTAGATTTTTGAGCTAAAAAAGATGTTTATAATGAATTTCTTTGCTCTGCAATTCGAAAGCTTTCTGATAATGGAGTAAAAATTTTAATTTCTGAGCTCACAACCCTTATTCCCTTGAAAGATAAATATTGCAAAGCTTGGTTATGATTTTAAGAAAAAAAAAATCAAAACAATAGTTGCTGCTAGAAAAGCCTATTAGAAACATAGCATTAATTAGAGAGACGACTTGTACGGCACTGAAATACTTTTTTKTGTGTGTGTGTGTGTGTGTRTGTGTGTGTAAAAGAGATTCTAAATGTTAAGATGATTTGTGCAAGATTTGAGCAAATAGACATTCAGTGAGTTGTCAAAATGAGTCAGATGATATTTAGGTGTTCCTGCCCCAGCAAGGCAATAACACAGACAGTAGATAAAAAATTTTTTAAAAGCCACAGTAGATTACCATCTAACAGTCATAATTGATGAGCTGTCCATTGACATAATTTTTTCACCACGTTAGCAAAATCATGAGTAAAGTAATGCAATAGGCAATTTCTCTGTCGTATAAGGGCCATATACTTTCCTATCCATGTTAAACGCACAGCCATGGTAGATCAAGCAATCTCCTGTTGCCTGGTACAGTGCTATTTTGAAAGAGAGTGGGAAACCACTATGGAATACACAATACCTTTTTATTGAGCAAGGTTCAAGGAGGTGGAATAACTTTTGCTGTTCACCATTTATTATTCTGTTACTTTGCAAACAAAAGAAACCACCTATAAATAGTCTGACAAAGGAGCTGAATGCATGCCTTTTTTCACCATAGCTTCCACATCTATCATCATGTCATATTCCCAGTTCTTTTGTCATAAATTACTATCACAGTAAATATTGACAAATTTTAACAAATAGAGCTATGTCTCATAACAACAAATGTTGGTTAAAAAAAAGTCTGCTATTCTTTGGGAAAAATCCAGTGATGCTCCAGAACCCCTGAAATCTTTGTTAACAAATATGAACCAAACCAAATGTTATGGTTTAACTCCAGCCAGGAACTAAGCCCCTGCAGCCGCTCACTCACTCTCCTACTAGCGGGATCAGGGAGAAAATTGGAAGAGTAAAAGTGAGAAAACTTGAGGTTTCAGATAAAGATAGCTTAATAGGTAAAGCAAAGGTCGTGCATGCAAGAAAAGGTAAATAAGGAATTAATTCWCTGCTTCCCATAGGCAGGCAGGTGTTCAGCCATCCCCTGGAAGACAGGGCTCCATCATGTGTGACAGTGACTTGGGAAGGTGTGGTGGTTTTCAACATGAATTTAGGGTTTTTTGTAATTTATATGTCTATGACATGGTGAGCAATGAGGGTCTATGAATTAACCATGCACCATAAGGAAAAAGTGGGAAAATTGTATTCTGAAAACTTTACAGTTTTCTTTTCATTTCTGTTTAAGAAACAGTGAAAACTAGCAAAGCAACATTGCAACTTGTGAAGGCAAAGAACCTTCGCAACCGCTGAATATCAAGAAGCTCCAAATAAAGATCCATGCTGCCAGCTTTGATTAGTCTGTTGTACACTCAAATAATTTAATTCCTCTCATCTTTCATTGACTGTGTTTTGTCTGTGTTTACCTGCATCAGTGTGGCTTGATTCAGAGCAATGTGTGGTGGCTGTCATTGGTAAAAATATATGCCTCAATTCTTAAAAAAGAGAGGAGAGTTACACAATCAAGAATAATCATTTGTTCAACACTTATATACTAGAAGTACTTGATATGAATTAGTTTATAACAAGTCACAGTAGTTTTCTACAATGTGGTTTGAAAATGAATATTTTTACAAGATTGACACTATTAATTACGTGAGCAAAACTATATTTAAATTATGTCCCTAATAGCCAGAGAAAGGTCTGTTCTGAAAAAGTGTTTGCTCTCATTTTCCAGTCTCAGTAAAATTTACTGTAAAGTCAAATGTTTCTGATATCTTCATCTCAGAGGAAATAAATGTCAAGGTTACAGTAGTAAAGAGCAACAGTAACTCAGGATTCAGGGGTTTTAGTTTGTTTGTTGTAATGTTTGAGTCACATTGTTTCATCTCAGATAAAAGAAAAAATGGGCTGGAGAAGTGCGATACGTTGCAAAGAAATAGGAAGTATGCTTGAGATTATACTTAGAACAGTTATTAACTTTTTCCTTCATTTTGTCATTTGGTCCTTATTTTTACGGTCCTACAAAGGCCAGTCATGCCCCTACCTGCCTGTTCCACCCTTCCCCTTCTCCCTCCCTTTCCCTGCCACATCATCTGATTTCATTTAAGCTTTTCCGCATGGGGTTTTATGTCTGGAACAGATTCCCTTTGTCAGTCTAATACACCTTCCCCAGTTCCTCAAGTTCCTTATTAAATTACTTTTCTAAAATAAGATTCCTTTCAGCTCTCTCACAGTCTCCCTTAGTAACATGAACAGGGAGATAACTCAAATTCATTAGTGTTTAAACATAAACTGATAAGACTCGTAAGTACTCAGGTCTATTGAATGCAGCTGAGTCTCACAATACCATGAAGATTTTTATGTATTTTGTCCAAACGAAGGTCCTCAGTGATGTGATATGAAATGCAATTTTCTTCAAAACAATTCAGTAAATTGTTATTCAATGGAAAGGTGTGATGGGTTTGATTCTTCACTTAAGAAATTCAGTGGAGCCGACTGCAGATGGCATTTCCCTGTCATCACTCGATGTATTCAATGAACTTTTTGATTCAARGGACTTTGCCACATAGTCAGGGGTAAGTTTATTTGTCTAAGGGATCAGGAAGATTGTCTTCATATATATCAAGGAGGAAATACACTCTACTGAAGTGATGTATATAATAGCGCTTTTCTGGAGGGAGCGTTGTGTGAATGTTATTAAAATTTAAATCAAAACAATTCTACCATTGTAGAAGACACAATTATATATTTAATTTGTGTACTGTAGCCTTTAGACCAATCAGATATTAGATTAAATTAAGCAGTTAGATAAGGATTTAGATTAATGAGACTTACCTTCGTTCAGAAGTCCTTTTGAGATCTGGGCCTGTAGTTTTTAGATATATTTTTATTTATGATATTCTGCTATTTAGTATCTTTTTGTGAAATATTAGGTTATTTCATTTTATGTAAGTAGTATTTCTTCATGATGCTACCTAAAATAATTTTTTTTTCCAACAGAAGTATACGTCATGTTGTTTTCTGTTACTTAAAGGAAACTTCTTACAGACATGAGTTTACTAGAAGTCTCTTTTGTGTTTTTCAACTGAAACAAAATAACTACATTGCTCAGAAGGTTGACTTTTAAGAGCATGAATCATCCACTGGGCTTTTAGTAGAACTATTTATGCATTTAGAGTATGAACACAAAATTTGGGACAATACAATTCATGTGATGTCTTACTTCCATTACAAGAAAATAAAATATGAAGCAAAATGCTTATCCTATAGTTTAAATGTTGAGATGTAGCCTCTATTTTTGTATTCAGATGCCSAAATTAATGCAAGCAAGATTTTCAGTTTAGAAATATCACTCTGTTTCACTTTCTGGATTTTCTTTACAGTAAATCCAGATTTTCAAAACATTTTTTTTTTCAAAGCCTCAGAAACTAGGTACAGTTTTTCTTTATTCACAATGAAATTGCCTTCCTGTACTTACCATTTTCTTTTGTACTTGAATCCATTGCACAGCATCATATTAACAGGGCTTTTTCTTTCTTGCTGATTATTTAAGATTTTGAAGTACCTCTGTTTTTCTTTTCCTTTTAGATTTGGAAAAAAAAAAGGCGTCCTTATTTCATCAAGTTAAAATAACTTCAAGTAGTGTAAGCTGAGCCCAAGAATGTTTGATCTTATGAAAGGAAGTTCTTTGATCGAATATACATTTTAATGGTTTTTTGGGTTCTGAATTCGGAAATTAATTAAAAGCAACAAAATGAAGTTAACCAGCAATGACAACTTCATAAACTATATGCATTCCAAGTCTCAAATAACAGATTACAGTATATGTAAGAATTAATGGATTGTTATCCAGGAAAGGCAAAGAGGGAAGAAGGAAACTATTAACACCTATGTTACATTCCTAAGATTATTTCTGTAGTAAAATGCCTACAGACATACGAAGAAAAAGTTGGTTTAGAAGAAAAGTGGACCAAGAGTACTTTCTCTAAAGAATTTTTTTGGGATTTTAGGGTCATTTCTACAGTGAAAATGACTTTGGAGCTGACACAGTAGTACTGGAGCCTATATCAAAGGATAATTGACAGGAATCTCAATTATTATTCTGACAAAGCCGGTTTCAACGTCCAAACTTTACTATACATGAGGATAATTTTTCCTAGGGCTAGAGAGTGAATTTTGATCTGTGTGAGGAAGGTGCAAATGGATCTAGAACATCAACAGCCTTTGGGTCACTGACCTAGTTTATACAATTTAAAGTTGTGAAAGAAAATTTAGCAGGTTCAAAAGCAGTAGCTATCTTTGAAGTTTGAAAGCAGTGTCTTCCCATAGGAGTATGAAAATTAYGTCAAGTAATTAACATTGTATGATATAAAAGCCTAACACAACTATAAATAGGTTTCTGCTGTATTTAATACATTATGGCAGAATCATTTACTTTTTACAGATTCTGTATAGTTATTTAAGGGGATGAAATAGTTTTTACAGTTTTCTAAGAAACTTTTATAAAAACATGTCACAAAGTTGTGCTGAGATATGAATCCCTCAACAACCTCAGTGTTTATGTGACTTCCCAGAATTAATAAATAGTCACAAAATTAACATTTTTGATAGAAAAGATTAAGAGAGGTCCATTCTTCAATACTGTACACACTGGTGATTAGAGATTCCCACAAAATAGCAGGTGATCTGTGATCAAACTCTACTTTAATTTAGGCAAAGGAGGAACTTTGTGTATCAGCTCTGAAAGTTTTATCTCCCCTGCAAAATAATTGGTTTAGATTAGGACAATTGCCAAAGAAGACTCGTGACTGAATTCTGAACGGAGGGTGTGAAATTTTCTGGACCACAGTGGAAGCTTAAGTACATTAGAAAATTAAGGAATGGGACTCATAATTTCCAAATCTGTAGTTAAGGGAGATTTCTGTTCTAGGTGTGGAACTGTGGTATAGAAGCCTTCTCCAGGTGCCTTGAACATGGTGCTCACTTCCAGGTGATGAGGTTTTCCTGATGGACTTGTAGCTGTTCTACCTGAGAGTCAAACAATGGGATGCCCATGGGTGAAGTTAAAGTGTCACTGGAAACTCTGCTATATTTCTTTAATCTCAGTTGGGGGTTTTTTGAGTGAGAGAAAAAGGATGAGACCTATACAATTTTAGAACTGAATAATTACTTATAGTGCTTCCATTTCTCTGTCCTTTCCCTATAAGCATAATATTTTGGGTTTCTGTGGAGCAAAATGTAATTAGTTTCTGCTGGATAATTTAACATTTTTTATTTAATAAAACAAGAGACAATACACAATTACGTTCAAGGAAACACTACTCTCACATCAATCATTATTTCAAAGAAGAAACTAGCAACTTTACATCTGAAAGTAGCTATTGAAAGAAAATTACACAAGTACTTCACCACAGTGCATACTGATATTCAAAAGACACATGCAGTTGCTTTACCATAGATATGCAAATAGTGCAAAATAGACATATGATTAAGATGTAATCTAACTTATAYACAAATTTCAGCRTATAAATTTTAGTTTATAGACTGACAGTAGGTTTAGATCGGATATTAGGTAGATATTCTTTACTGTGAGAGTGGTGGGACAGTGAAACAGGTTGCCCAGAGAACTTGTGGATGCCCCACCCATGGAATAGTTCAAAGCCAGGTTGGATGGAGCTCTGAGGAACCTGGTCTAGTTGAAGGTGCTCCTGCTTATGGCAGGGATGTTGGAACTAGATGAACTTTAAGGTCCCTTCCAACCCAAACCGTTCCATCATTCTGGGATTCTATGCTCTTAGTTTATTTCTGAATTCAAGTTCTTCACTATCCTAAACTTTATTTCATCATCTGRTAAAGAATAAAAACTCCATGACATTTGCCCACTCATATTCATTATCTTGACAACATTTCTGCAGATAGTTTTCAAATACAACCAAAACATTACACATCAGTTTTGGGTATGATACCATTGCTATTATACACCTTCAGTCTGGCTTTCAGGCTTTGAGCCTGGATAACGGATAATAAGCCAGATTTTCTGTCATTATTTCCACCTAATCCGTGTTGAGAAAATAAAATTTAAAAAAAAAAATCACTACTGATCATACCATCATAATCTTTGTTATTTAGCTAGTGTGCATAATCTCCATAGCTTTCTTTGCAGCTATCAAAATGGACAAGCCCTGATTTTCCATTGTTCAAATTGACAGTCTGAAAGCTGAATATAGCTCATCCCAATTCACAAAATATTCTTCACACTTTGTTTTAACAGTACTCAGCATAAAAAGTATAGAGGAATGGAATGTCTTTCACCAGTAGTAAACTTAGGGGAAAACAAGTGAGTAAAATTYATCGGATAGTTTCAACCAGATGAAAAATGTTTAAGAATTGTAGAAGATCATGATTTTTTTTTATTTTAATGGTGTGTAAACGGAAAGTTAAGTTTTATTGGGAACAAACAAGCAGGATTCTATAATTTTTATTTCAGAACAATTAGTCTTTGGTGATTTAAAGTAATTTAGGGTGTGACATTTTCCTATCATAATTGTGGGAATTGTGGATCTTTTCAGCTACATGAAGTGTTTGGGTTTTCCATAAGATAAAAAAAAAAAAAAAAATCCTGGTTATTTCCAAGCTGAAAATTAAATAGCAAAGGTGCTTCCCCCTTCTGCCATCCACAACAGAAAAGCAAAATTGCAGTTCAATCCAGGAGTGTCAGAATTCCTCAAAGACTTCAGATATTTTCCTATACATCTCTACCTGTCCCACAAACTGTCATTTTGCTGTAAATATAGTAATTTCTTGTTCACATGTTAGGTGAAAATTAATGTGCCTTTATGGCCACATGTAAAGGGAAAAGGTGAGTTGTTTGATTATTTCAGTATTTTGTTGTAATATATAAATGGGCTTCCGCTCACTTGGAGAAATGAATCATCATTTCCCCTCAGACAAAACAGATTTCTATGACCTTTTACCTGCTAGAAAATATAAATAATGATTCATTATAGATGAATTCATTTATATCATTATAGATGTCATCTTGTCCTGATTTCTCTTAAGCATCTTTTGTATGATGGGTTAAACTTTCACAGAGAAATCTCTTATTTTCATGGATGACCTACTCTGTAGCTACATTTGCCACAGGTTATTGATGTATTTCATGTGGCAAGGACAATATGGGACACTATTATGTAGTTAGAGCAATAGATCTAATTCTTTGGGACTTACTGACCTGGCTGGTCTGCACCAATGCTACATTTAATATTGAAACTGAGTTGCTTTAGTATTTTATTCATGTATTTTGAAGACATTCTCTCAGGGTCTTTAGTGGTGGTTAAAATCCAATGAATTTGCTTGGAACAAGTGTTAAGAGGTGGAAAAGTATTCTCAGTTATTTCAGGTGAATCAACGTAATTTTGAACACACACATTTGAAAGAAGTAGTATTAGTATCTTGACTTTTTAAAGTCCTCTTTGTAAGTGGCAGTGATTAGTTCAGAATCTGTGTTTTCTTTTCCTTCCATTATCATATTTCAGAAATCCTTCACAAGGGGTGGAAAGAAATCAAGTAAATGATCTCAAGATCAGCTGTCAGACTGCAGGTTTCCTTTGAGGACTTAGTTTGTGCAAACATCAGAGTTGCTCCCATGTTTAGTGTAGCTTGGCATCATTCACATCAAAAATAGTCTCCTAAAAGTAAAGTGATAGTTCACTAATTGCCTGTTATATTAATTTGTGTGCGATTTCACAGCGAAGCCAAGATGCTTCTTGATCATATAACCATTGACAACACAGCTGAGTTTATGCCCATGGTGTCACCTAAGCAAATTCACGGCTTTCATATTTCTCCTTTAGTGACCTTTATGAAGGACCTTTTCCCCTGTGCTAAATAAACAATCCTTTTGGACTAAGAAACAGGATGACTTGCTCTTAACCACTTGTCCTGAAGTAATGACAGAAATATTAATGTCTTGTGATGCCCCAAGATAAGCACTACTCAAAAAAAAAGGTAATTCATATTTTATAATCTGAATGAGAGAGACATAATGAATTCACCTGATTTAAAAAATGTCAAATGCAATTTTACTATTAAAATGAGCAGTTAGGAGGCTGAATACAAGTTACGAATGATGAGGCGCTGTTTTTTATGAAACTGAATATAAGGACACAAATACATTTTATATTATAAGATACTCTAGGATTGTGGACCAGTGTCTGGGCAGAGAAAATTCATAGTTTCCTTATAAATCAAGATGAGAAAGTAAACTGTATTTTTTCCCCTGTTCAGATAAGAYTGGGAGTAATGGCTTTTACAGCTGACTGCTTCTCCAAGTTCATAGACATGACATTTGAATTTCATATTGACAATAAGTTACAGAACAATAAAAATCATTATACACTGTGGTACATATCAAATGGCTTATGAGATTTTGATTCAATAAAATGATTCCATGAAAGCAAGTAAACACAGAACATATTAACCTATATTTTCAAGCTCTAGATGGTAGACTCAATATTTATTTGACAACTTGAACGTTAAAATTATGGATTTATTTATTTCTGTTATATGAAATAGAAATCTATGTAACACCAGACTGAAGATTCAGCTTATAACAGAGGTAACATGAAAAGGTTCTACATAATGCAAGACTTACTCTGATTTACTCACAAATTTATTATTTATGAATATAGGAACTATTAAACATGTACTGCATGCAAGCAATTTGTCAAACACTAGTTCAAACTTTCAGGATCACAATGCAGGTAACAATTTCTATCACATTTGAAAAAAAAAAAAGAAAAAAAAGAAAGGAAGTGTGACCACTAGAAATCATGAAAGAAAAGACTAAGGAAGTTCAAAAAGGGATTTAAAACCCACACTGGCTTTTGTATGGCTTTTGTGAAACTGGTTTCGCTCTCAGATATTAGAGTAACACTCATAATATTCGTAGAAAATTGGTGAGAGCTGTTCAGAGGTAAAACCAAGCAGATCAATTTGATTGAAGTTCAATGTTTGGAGACAATGAAGAATTATCAACCGCAACATACAAAACAACCAAGTCCTTTTAAACAGAGGTACACTGAGTGCTGAGAATTGCAACTTATTCAGCCTGTGGTAGTCTCAAAATTACACAGAGTCCCAAGGAGAAATGAAAGCAGGTTTTACTGTTGCCTATTCAAAACAAAACAACAAAATAAAACAAAACAACAAAATAAAACAAAACAACAAAATAAAACAAAACAACAAAATAAAACAAAACAGACTGAATCAAACAAACAACAACAAAAAACCCCAAACCCCATCCAAAGCCAAAAAAACCTAAACCATAAGTCTTTTACCAAAGCCATTGCACTACTCCATATTACAGAGTTCTTTCAAAATAATTTCTACTAGACTCTCATTCACTTCTTTTCATTGCTTAGATTTCCTTAGACTTATTTAAGTCCTTACTGCCTATGGAGATGACGCATGAGATTGGAATAAAAATGACAGTAGAATGTGGGAGCTGAGTTTATTTTTTCTGGTTTAATCAAGCACAGGTGTGAAGTTTTTATTAGCACAGATTAAATAAATTTGAAGGTAGCATATTTTCCTGCAAAATAAAGCCTAAAAAAGTAGATATTTTCAAGCGCTACTACTCTGGAACACTAGTTTTGATGACAGAGAAAGTGCAAGATATTCCCTTTCGTCATCAGGTACAAATACTGCCATCAGTTCCAACCACATTAAATTAATGATGGTAGAAAAAAGGCCAAAGTTGTTGGTTTAGAATTGTCTGTTTCTGCTTAACGAAGCATGACGGTTAACAAAGGCAAGAATGATGTCAGCATTAAAATTTTGTATAAAACATCTGTGAGCAATGCTTGTCTGGATGCTGAAACCAGGGTAAACTATTTTGATTCTCATTTTGCAGTTTCACGGGTGAATTGCTGAAAATGAAAATAGTGAAAAGACATGCCTCAATTTGTCTTTGTGGATATTTTTTACTGACTTACCTCTCTGTGGCCGCTTGGAGGGAAATCGAAGGATGACAAAGAAAATAATTTTTATTGGTCACTTTTCTCGGCTAAATGTCTTTATTAAGTAATCATCCTAATAAACAGATTTTATTCCTGGTTCATCTTAATCATAGCACTAATTTTACCAGTGGTGTAATGGTGGTTTTAATGTAATTCTTAAACCACAAATGGCGCTTCTAATGTAATTCTTAACTTCCATCCTTAGCAACAAACACCCAAGAAAATAATGTTGAACATCAGTTAAAAAAACCAAATCCCCTTCACCATTGATAGAACACTGACACAAGAGCCTAATCTCACTTGTATTTATAACTCTATTAAATATAAGTTTAGACATACTGAATAATTGGGAAAGTTTAACTCATATGAACTCTGCATATTTAGAAGGGGACAAAAACAAGCAGAGAACTGCATTATGTGCAACAGCACRAAATATTTCAAAGCTTTTTGACCATTGTAACTAGAAAGAAAATGTCTTCATAGGCCACAAGGCACTTCAGCATTTCTGTCTGTAACATTGAAAATGAGGAGGCTGGAAGATTTTGTAGAGCCTGGAAGCCATGCAGATTGACTGACTGGAAATCCTAAGAGTTTGCACCATGCTAGAAAACTTCAGTGTGTCTGTGAAGGTGTTTGATAGAGTCCTGTTTGATAGATATTTAAGAATGAGACTACATTACCACCCTCCTCGTCTTCCAAGTTAACTCAGATGACACACAGTGAGGATAGCACTCCCCGTTTCAGGGGGTATTTTCAACTTACTGTGGTTTTATCAGAGAATATGTTTTATTTTCCAAATTTTCTCTTCAGCAAGCTATTCTAAGATATTCACATGTAGAAGTCAGCAAAATCTCTTAAAAGTAAAAAACAGGTATTATAGTACATAAAATATTCTTCTACCTCTGTTTTTTATTCTTAATGTGGTACAACTGAGTATAAATACATAAAATATGCAAAGTTATGCAGTATATTTTGATATTAGAAAGTTATTTCATAACTGCTAGGTTGTCTCAGATTTTAAAAGTCACTGTCAGGATCTTTTTCAACTGTGACACAAGGATACTATGAAGTTAATTGGCAATAGAAAGAAATCTTACAAAATCCAAATATAATTTTATCATTGAAACCAAGATGACTTCAGCATGACCCTGTAAAGCAGTGTATTGATTTTCAACTTCTGTTATTGCTGTGCTTTACCTACCTATGATTCCAGGTCAGCTCAATTTTCAGAAAGGTCTGAGGTCAAATACAGATTTACTCTTCCCACAAAAGCCAAAAAAGAAGGCTTAGGTGTGTACACACAAAGACTTAATGCATGAAAGAAATTATTAGGACACTATTTCTGTTTGTTCTTTATTCTTATGGCATAATTTTATTGACATTTATAGGAGAAGACTGGAGGTATAGGAGCAGAAGCAGGAAAAAGCACATGATCCATCGGTCTGTACAGCATTATAAATGTAGAGCATCCTTTAACCTCCATAGGTGCTTCAGGATACAGAGTAAAGGAGAGGAACTCCGCTGGATTAGGAACACGTTTTTAGCAGAAGTGTGAGAAATGGGATTTAATAAAGGACAAGTGAAAAATACAGAAATTTTACTAATTCCCAGAAATTTATGATTGTATTGCAGTCTCGGTGTTTATTTTATAAATCTGTTTATACAGAAGATATTGCTGTGCTACATTAGAACCTAGAGGCCTTAATTAAGGCCAGGTTCCCACTAGGCTAAATACAAATATGCATACTTGAAGACATTAACAGAGGATAGGACAAATAAAGTATCGACATTTACAGTTTACAAAGAGAAGTTACGGGAAAGTTCCAATAATCCCCTGAAAGGTAGACCTTAAAAAATCTTCAGCAATAGTCAACAGTGAACTTGAATAGCAGGACAGCTTCTGCAGCCTTTATTCACATGTAAGGAGTCTATTTTATGTGAAAAATTCTTTGATGTAAGCATAGCCAGGTGAATCTATAATGTTAGAAATTGCTAAACATTTTTTTCACTGTATCCTAAGTTCAAAATATACAAATTAATATTTCCTGCATCGAGAAATGTAGGACTATGTTGAGACTGAGACTAAATCCAATTCGTTTTAATCCTACAAATATGGAGTTTACAAAATTTGAAGACATGAAAACTACTGTCCTTTTAAATTTTGTATTTTATTGTAGTAACAGCACGGGTAATCCAAGCAAAACATTATTGTCAGAAGTGAACATGTGTGAACAATTATCAGTGATGCCAACAAGGGATTTATGATGTAAATTAGTATTTCATGTGCCTCATTGCATATGAGTAAAGGTGGTAAAAAGATTCCCCTATGGAATAATCACAAAGTCTGTCTTCTCATGTCCATGGATGGGGATTGCATATATGCTGTTTTCTCCTCTTCTTGTCAGAAGAGCACCTAACCTTAAAGGAACTTATGTGACAAGCCAGTAAGCACATCAAATCCTTTAGGAATAACATACAGGTAAAAAAAGGTGCTGTGGTAACTTTCTTTAAAGGAATATGTTTCACTGTCCTGGATATTCCCCTAGAGCAGAGCATGCACATGCTTCTATACAGTTTCTTTATTCATATCACTCCCCTAAAATACTTGTGGAAAGTGTCACGTGATTTTAAGCTGACTCTAATGAGCCCAGCTTTATATCTGTAATTGGTGTTTCACACAGGCAAGTTCAGTTAAGGGGTGTGCAGGGGCCAAGTTCAGGGCTGAGTCATCCCAAGGTGTCAGCTGCAGCATCACTTGTGAAGGTGAAACACCCCTCTGGCACTGACCTTTCTTCACTGTGTGAGATGTAACAGCCAGAGCTGGCAGCACTGCCATCCGTATTAGAAAATGTCAATACATATCTTGCTGTTAGATTCAGAGTCTATTTGTACAACCTTTAATCAGTATTAGACATGACACAGGTCAATGCAGTATCTTTGGCACCCAGATTCAAAAGCTTTACTTCAAAAACATTAGAACACAAATCATACGTCTAAATGTTTATCATTCCAAACATGAGGCAACCAYGCTTTGAAAATGTCGGGAGGATCTATATCTTGTTTGCTTGCTTTCTATCTCTTTGAAAGTTCTAGCTGCAAGGATTTCTCATGGATGATTTTTTGGTTGTGTCTTACACATACAAAAACACAGCTATTATGCTTTCAGAAATAATCTCCTTTGTATGTTGGTCTGTTACTTATGTCCTTATAAAACTCATAAAATAAAAATACATTAGTTCCTGAAAGAGACTGTTGTTTCTGATGAGACTATTTTTTCTTTCGTTTGGAGAGTCAGATACATCAGGTTCTATAGACATTATATTAAAAAAATAGTGACACTGCCTATAGAGGAAAAGTCCTTCCACTTCAAATATACACTATGTACTGAAATTCAGGTACTTACATTGCAGGCCACATATAGATTGATTTCAAGTGTTTAGGAAAGGAAACATTGATAAATATTGAATAAATTAGAAGGTTTGAGTACAATCATAATAAAAAGGAGAATGTTGTGTTAACATGCTTCTACCAAAAGTTCATGACTTGTTTATTATTGTTTTTTTTTTTCACAAATCTCTACATGTACTGGGGACATTTACGCATACAATTTTCTTGAGAACCAGTTCATGTGATGCAGTGTATTATTTCTTGTAATATGAAAAAAAATTAACATTTACTTCTATTTATTAAAATGGACAAGAATGGAGTAAAGGGCATCAATAAAAAGATTCCCTGTCCAGGACTCTATAACCCAGCTGTGGTTACTGTGGCAGTAAGAAATAGAAGTGGGTCTGATGCTGATTTCAGTTCCTTCAATGACGTGTGGCATTTAGGGAGTATAATCAGTATCAAAGCCACTGTGAAGACTGCAGGATTAAAGCAGGAATTTCAAATATCTGCTTAAGACATTTTCCTAAGGTTTAACCACTGAGATTTGCTAGAAATTGTTATATTTGTTATTCTTATTGTGTCTGTTTCTTTACTGGGTCATACTGCACAGTAAGAGAGAGAGCAGTGCCCCTTTGAGGAAGGAGAACTGGCAAAAAGACATGGGAAAGCTGTGGAGAGAAATTATGCGATTAATCTCTTCTGACTAGGCATCTGCAATGTGGTTGTCTGCTTTCGAGCTTTTAGTCAGTGGAGAAAAAGGGGTATTCTCAGGATGTAGCTCATCTGACCTATTTATAGATATCTGTTTCAGGATAAAATAGATTGCTCCTCAGAAGAGCCTGTGTCTCCCTATCAGTTGTGAAGGAGAGCTAGGCAGTTATTTCAAAAGCATAAATCTATATTATACATGCTTATGTTTTGTCAGATGAATCCCACTGATCGTCTGCAATGAATGGAAAGAATGAGAAATTTATTTTATTTTAATAAAACTGTGCTCTGTGTTGGAGCAAAATGGTTATGGTAATTTGGATTGAGCGTTTTTGCAATGTTACACATAATGGAAGAAAAGCCCTGTAAGACTAAACTGGAAGAAATGCTGGTATAATATCAAACATGCAGTCCYACACAAAATAACAATGCAATCAACTGTGTGTGTTTGGGAGGATTTTTTTGCATGTGGCACCTGCACAGGAGTTTTCACAGCTGCAGAAATGAGATGGCTTCAAAAGGGATAATGAGGGAGGGGAGGACCTGTAAGGGGTGACAGTCCAGTGTGTATCACAGAGATCACACCCTACGGCAGTGTCTTGCTTCAGTGGGCAGTGTCCAGAGATTCCTGGCAGCATGTGCCACATCAGGCAGTGGCTTGTGTACACAACTCTGCCTATAAGAAGTTGAGTCAGCACTTACCACTGCACTGCAGGCACATGCCAGTCCCGGTGTGGTTAGGGCAGGTATCTCCAAGCTCTGTTTCATGATATTCTGTAAATATAGTCAGAAAATAGCAACAAATGGCTGGGATCCCCCTTCTCTCTGCAGTCCTACAAGTTCAGACACAAATGTTAAAAACACCCGATTCATGTAAAACTCTATAAAAGTGGTTTCATAAGTCTTTAATTCTAGGATAAATGCATGTCAGTATTAAGAAATCAAATTTTGTGGATTAGAAGGCTTCAGGCAGTCAAATTATATGACTCTTATTAAATAGAGATATGTCTGAGAAATTTAGACATGATTTAAAGTACATTGTTACATATTTCTGCATTTTGAGTGAATCTTGTTAACTCAGAAGAATTCCAAATTCTGTGCACAGATGTAGAAACAGAGGAGAGAATATTTTCTACATACTTAACCATACAGAGATTTTATCATTGGATATACTATACACATATATACTATAGATATAAAATATATACTATAACTGTTTATTTATAGATGGGTGTCTGAATGTATCTCTCTGGGGATATTCAAAACCCAGCTCAATGCAGTCCTACACAACTTGTTCTAGCTGACCCTGTTTGAGCAGGAGTGTTGGGCTAAATGATCTTGCGAGGTCCCTGCCAACATAAATATGTAATTATATTAATGGGTTTAAGTACACTTTAAACCGAAGAGGAGAAAATCTGGCTTAGCACTTCATTGGTTTTCCTTTTTCTTTTTCTCTAAAACATTATCTAGAATCAATTATGGTAGAAGCAAAGTTATGCAAAATATCTACATACAAAGCTTCAATGAAAAGTCCAGATTTCATAATAAATCACAGATTTCATGAGACTTTGGATCAAGCTTACAGTTACATTTCATTTTAATGATAAACTCAACTCAGAACTTTGTTTTACATGAGAGCCAAGATGCACTCTCTTTTGAATCTCTGTGATCTTTCTCAACCTTGGCAGTATCGAGTTGTCATGTTGTAATTCATTTTATTTGTTAGATCAAGGAAAAACATTTTCAAAGTTTACTGGAAAAACAAAAGCCTAAAATACAGCCATGGATTGCATAAAATCATTCAGAAAATCTGACAGGGTCTTAGAAAGAAATCTGTAATTAATTCTCAGTTCCACTGGCAGTTCTTTTGTAAAAGTCACCAGCAATGGTAGCTAATGACCTTATCAGGCCCTGCTCTTCTGATGAAACCTTCTCCTCATCACTTCCCTGCTGGAGTTGTCTGTCAGTCTGCTGTGAGACTCTGTGTGATTACATGGAAGTTACTGCTCTTTCTTGCTTTTGAATTCTAATAAGAAAGGGAAACAGGTGAGTCGGTTACGGTTCATTGTGGATTCTATAGAGGATGGAAACTGCAGAATTTTACAGTTTAAAACTAGTCAAGTTCAGGCTGGGCTTGCTACTGTGGGTAAACAGAGATTAGAAGGCAGTGGAATTGTCTCCTTCCCAACGCACATAGTCCAAGCTAGAGCTGCTATCAGATTTGTGGCTGGTGTAAATTGACACAGTACTAGAAATTCATCAGTTTCACTTACAGGTATCAGATCGAGATGGATTCCATCAGATAGGGATGGATTCTAAAGGAGAACAGGATACTGGAAGGTAGCACCACCAGCAGTTCTCAACTCTGCAAAAGTTAACAATTTTAACAATTTTAAAAGTTAATTCCAGACCGAGACATAATATTGCAATTCCTTACTGAGTGTTGGCTATTGATTTTAAAAAATAAATCAAAACACAGTTTATTACAGGATGCATTTTCTTGAAATAATTTTCGTATGTTCACATGTTGGCACCCCTTCCTGGCATACTACCTTACTATTTATAAGCACTTTCCTCATTATCACAGTTCCAATTTATTGCAGTTCTCATGATAAAGTGAGATATGTCATGTCATGTCACAGCTGAAGTTGTGAATTGTAACTGAAATCTATATGTGGGTTTCACATATGCAAACCTTGGGGTAAAAGTCCCACAACAACATTCACTACATCCCCTCTAAAAAAAAAACAATCTCAAACCACCACAAAAAATACCAAAAGCTTGTTGGCTTTGAAAAATTTTCAAGTACTTCCAGTATTTTCTTAGAACTGTCCAAAATTTTCAGGTGTGATCGCTGAGTAATAAACAGGATTGATCCAGAAACCTGAGCTTCCCCTTTATGAACACTGCCTGGCTACCCAGGTGGTTTCCCGCAGGTCCTCACACTAACTACAAAAAAATGGGCATGTTTTTCCATTACTGTTTTTATCTTTCATTAACATTCATATTTTTTCTTTTTTCACACTGTTTGGGGATTTTTGTTTGTTTGTTTGGATTTCTTAAAACATGTTTGCAACATGCACTGCTCTAAAATGGCTAATACAGTTGGGTATTTTTTTCCTGTTTGTTTGTTTACTTTGTTTCTGTTAGACATAATTAGGAAATAAATGTAGTTATTAGTCACATAAAATCTGCATTTAACTGATCAGATTTGATAGCATCTTAAAATGACTTCTATAGTCACCTATAAATAAGTTTGAAGCAGGGTTGTGATTCTTTCTGCAAGGTTTTGCATTATTTTAATAGTGAATATGTCCTTAAATGAATGTGTTAGATTATTCATTCCTTACTCAGTTGTCACAAACTAACACTTAATATCAAAATTAAGATGTATTACATGCTTTTATAATAAATTACTGTTCATTTGGACAGCTGCTCATTAATAAATGAAGTGGACAAGAAGACTTGTATCTCTTAGGGATTTTAGTTCTAACTACTAAAAAAGAAGAACAGAAATACTGTACTAAAGAAATAATACATTTTGATGATGAGTAGACAAATGCTGTAGGTGACATAAAAGACATACCTCAGCTGAATATTAACACAACCGGAGAAAGTCCTTCTATAAACTGTAAAGCTTAACATTTGTTGCATTTTCTAAACCATAATTATTTTAAGGACTATGATTTACTATTTTAAATACATGCCCCACAAAACAAGTACTCACAGTTGTAATATCTAGCTCCCAGTGTTTCTTAACTGACCCATACAGCCTAAAAAATCTCCTGGCATCCTCTGTCCTAGCTCCTGGCTGAGTTAGGCAGAAAAAATCTCATACACAAAATTACTGGAAGATATAATCCCTCTAAATCTCACTAGAGAGCCAAAACAAGTAGCGGGGAAATGTTCAATTGATCAAGCATCTTCTGGGAGGAAAAAAATGTATTCTTGGTAATGGTAGAGGCCCGTGTTTCTAATGTAGGTCCCTAATGTAGGCCTATGTAAGTGCATTTTAGGCACTTTTCCTAGGGAAAAGATCCATTCTTCTTTAAATTAACACCTATAGCCAAAGCCAAAGCTGTGAAATTAATAGGTCTTCCTAAAAATCTTTCTAGTCTAGAGTTCCAGCAGGAAGCTGCAGTTGCAAAAGATGGTTGTCTTCATCTTCATACTGGAAAGCCTTAAAAAAACCCCAAAACATGCTCACAATGATGTTATGAAAAACTGCCCTGAAAAAAGATGCAAATGAGTTACCATTACTGATCACTGACAGCAGAACTTTCAGGGATGCAAGGCTTTGGGACCTGATTGTGATCTCCCTTACATCTGTAGAACACAGTATACGCAGGAAATTGTTCCTGACTTACCTTGAGGTATACGAGACAGTAAATCAACACGGCTAAGTTTTTTCTTCTTCTTCCATGAAACACTTTTTTTTGTTTTGTTATTTAATTTAATATATTTTCACAACCAACTAGTTTTTTTTTTCTCTCACCCATTCATGTTCTTGTTTACCACTGGCTTACTAAAAGAGCACTGCAGGTAAGCAGGTGTTTTAAACACATGTACTTGTGTGTGCTGGCCCAGGCAGGACTCAGCAACAACCACAAATCCACAGTTGCAATGCAAAAAGTAAATTTATTTTCGTTACCTTGCCAAGGAGATGATCCCCAAAGCAGCATCCAAGCCGAGACACACAAGCGGGGACACGAGCACTGCATGCTCAGTCTGTGCTAGAGAGTGACAGAACCTGCTGCTTTTGCCTGTCCACCAGGGATCCACACCAGTGTGGTCACCTCTGTGTTCTGATCTCTTGTGCATCAGGGCAGGACTCTCAAGCATGAGAGGGTGTCTCTATCACAGACCTATGTTATCTAAACACATATGTTCTACTTGTCAAACACACAAGACTAAACAGTGATTGGTATGATGTATGTGCTTTTCTACACAAGTCAACTGAGCCCGTTTACAGTCCTTCTTGCCAATCTTCCATTATTTTACCACAGTACTGCTTTAGAATACAAGTAAGGAAAATATAGAAAAAATACTTCCTTCTCTAAAATTATTTTTTTTTCAAATGGTTTCCAGATTTGTCCATTAGGTATTTATGAAGACCACAAGTAATGTTCATATAAAAACGTATCCCAGTTTTGGCCATTGCTAACTATTGCATTACTATCTTCTCTGCTTTGTTTGCCCTTTCTTAGTGCTGGGATGAAAACAGCAGCACTCAATGCACCAAAAAATTCAAGGTTTAGAAAAATATTTTTCAAAGCGTTTTTCAGGGTTAATCTATCTGTAAAATAGTGAAAAAGATATTCTCTTTCCTATCTTCAGTTTGTCCGTTCCTGTCCACTCTAAAGATATTTCTATCAACAAAAGGCGAAGATAAAGAAAAAGATTTTCTGAAGGGATACTCTGAATTAAATACTCTGAACTATGGCACTTACAGGTATTTCTTGGTCTTGTATGAGACATCTTTGGTGCAGACCTTATCTACCACAAGCAGCAAAAGATACAGTTTATTTTGGAAGCACATTTTAAGTTTGAGAAAATATTCTTATTTACTTTTTTATCAAGGGAAACATTACAATCATTGCTAAATCATAACTTCCTGTCCTTATTCTAACTCATATTAAAGTGAACTGTTTACTACCAAGTGGTCGTCTGAGAGAAATCATAAGGGAAATCCTTAGGTACTTGAAACTAGAGAGACTTCTGACAAATAGTCTAGTAGTATCTCAGTTTCTCCCCATTTATCAGTGAAGTTATGCTCAGGACCTGATGCAGGTAATGGAGGTGTGCTGCCCAAGCCCTCATGCTATCTTCAAACTCCACAAAGCCAAAGAAACTTTGCTTGTGAATGGGCTTCCCAACATGGCTCCAAATGCTGTATTAGGGACTTGAAGGAAAACCAAACCAAAGAAGGAACACTGAGAGGAAAATTTACAGAATGAGAAGTAAAGGATGTTCTAAAGGCAGAGATTCCATAAATGGAATAGCCTATATAGGCTTTCTGAAGTAGATGTCAATGAGGAATAAGAGAATTTGAAAGTATCTACATGCCACTCTCCTGGCCATTCTCACTAGGATTTTCTGCATAATCCTTTTTGCGAGGAAGGGGTGACAACTTTCTTTGTGCTTTAAACTGCACAGAAACTATGCAGCCTGCCCTGAATATCCCCTCCCTAGCATCAGGTCATCCTACTTTTGTTCAGTCAAGGCAAATAGAAAACTTTTGGCCAGCTTGGGTTATAGGTAGGAAAGGTTCACCCATTACTGATAATTATCTCTCAGATCACATACAATATGGCTAAATATCTTAACTGCAGTACAGTATGTTATTTACAATTTTATTTTTCTACTTGTAAGAAAAGCTATATTGTAAAAAATATAGGTGGTTTTAGGCAAGCTGATTCTTTCATAAGACATTTTGAAGCTGCTCAGAGGTTTGCAATGTTAGAAATTGTTTGTGGAATGATAAATTAATGGGCAAAATGTAACTGAAAAAGGTCACAGATCTATTACGTGCAGAAAGAAATATCAACATAATTTTTGCTCAGTCTTGCAAAGATAAATCATGCTGTTGACAAAACTAAAATGTGTGAATGTCAACCCAAATATTTAATCTGTCACAATAAAAAGTAAAATGAAACACAGTTTTGATGGAAAGCTGTAGGGAAAATTACTTTAAAGTGTTTACATTAATTAACTAATAATATCATGATCCAGTTTTTGCATTACTATTTTGAGTTCTGTTTGAAAAGAATTCTGACCAAGATACTTATAAATCAACTAGGCATCAGTAGATCATCTTATAAATGAAGACACAAGGAGCATGTGTAGGAGATATAGTATGTAAACACAATTGCATTCATACAACTAGTATAAGAAGGAAGTTCTGACTTTATTCTACTCAAACAACTTGTTAAACTAACTTAAGCATAACAAACACCAATGTATAAAAAACTCAGAAGGCAAACTATTTTAGTGTGCACTTTCCTTTTATAAGTGCCTTATTTTACACAGAAATTACTCAGTTATCTATATGTTTTCATGTATACTTTTAATGTCGGGAGACAAAATGAAAATCTGAAAACTGTCCTCTTTATCTTTCTCCTCTATTTTTTTTTTACCAGATGAAATAAAACAATACAAGTCAAAAATTACCAAAGGCACATTTAAACATAAAATATTTGGCTAGAAGGAAGATGTATTTAAGGAGGTGGTGGATCCTATATGCTGTTTAACCCTGGTGTCCTGAAACTGATATACAACCTATTGAATTCAACATTTGGCTTCTCACATTAAAGAAATTAACAGTGGAGTTATATGAACATGGAGTTTGTAAAGCAATTTTTTTCCACGGTCTTCTAAGATGAACAACATTTTTATGCTCAGGGAGTACATTCCCAACACTATGGTTTCCCTAAGGTCAATAAGATGCTGTAGTGCAGTTACGGCAATCAGATATGACCTTTAACAGTTTTAATTTTCTTTTCCACTGTAATTTGAGGAAAAACATTTGAGAAAGTCATTATACTTTTCTTGCCTTGCCTGAATCAGCCCATTTTGTCTGACAGAGCACCACATTCACTAGACAGTGTATTTAACGCGTTTCAGTTCCCTCTCAGGCTAGTGGCTGTGGGGTTACAATGTTCTAAGGAATTTACAATGCTAAGCTTCCTGCTTACGAAGACAGGAATGAAGCTGAATGTGCAGACGTACATACAGATGCTTGGAGCTGAAGGGAACAAAGGGGATGGGGAAACCTCAAAGCCTGGGAAGGCAAGAAAGGATTTAATGCAATGCTATTTTTTCACCTGTTCCATAACCTATAACTTCTCTAAAATGTAGGGAGAGACATAGTACAAAACAGTTCATGGTTCTTCTGAGAAGTTCCTTCCACAGTCTCAACTCTTTTTGCACTGTGCATATTAATGATCCAGGCAGTTAACCTGTAACAGGAAGCAGCTGCACTTTTAGGATATTATTCTTCTGGAAAGAAGTTTAGAACATAACAGTAATTGTGTTTGTGTCAAGCAAGTACTAGTGATTTCCCTCAGAAATATCACTTCCACAGATTTTTCTTCTCACAAAGTGTTCAACTCACCAGGACTGCAGATACTGGGACCTAGAATCACTGAGACGAGGCTGCAAGTTCATACAGCACTGTGAGAAAGAATATCATAGCTTTAACTCAGTGAAATTAGTTTCTGCTTGTTTTACAAAGAAAACAGGCTTGCATATGTGTGTTTACATGTAAAAGTTCAATATATACTGAAAACTTCAATATAAATTTAGATACAGCTGAAAAACAATAAATTAATTCAAGGAAAAGCACTGACTTGGGCTGAAATCGCCTAAGATTTTCATTCAATATTCATTTTCATTAATTCAAGTTTCATTCATATTTTTAACACATTAACAATTGCTTATTTGTTTTGCTATTGATAATTTTATTGCCTTAACAATGCTGATTCTCAGTTCGGAATCACATTGCTGTATATATTATATGACCTGCTTTTCTTTCAACCTTGTCTTTTGAAGAAGGAACAATGACAATCAGAACTCAGTTTTACCTTGTAAGCCCAAACTTTTCTCATTCTCTTCAGGAAGAGAAAGCTACTGAAGTATATTTCGCATGAGAATACTGACATAAACTCAACTGTTAGATGGAACATATAGAAAAATTCTTCATTGAATGTTCATTTGCTCAATGTCAGAAGGAAAATTAGGGCAAAATATTCAGTCTGAATAGGGAACTTGAAAGACAGGAGTGTAGAAAAGTTACAAAAATGGTCAGTTAACATGTCTAGAACAGAATAAGCTCATACAGTATTTTTTAGCATGGTGAATTTCCTTCCATCCATTTGGGAACAACTCCTGGTTTTCAGTTGTTTGCTTACTTGGTAGTCATTTCAGGGGCCATAAAATTGGATAGATTTTGGAATTTGGTTTAGAAGTTGATTTCACTTAGGAGGATATCGTTCATCAGTCAATGTGTATGCTTTTTTCCTAGACTCTTACAGGGCAGTAATGGTATGAGTGAAGCAAACCACCTCTGTTTTTTTTTTTAATTGTGTTTTTAACCAGGAAACCATTTAGGTTTTACGTAGTGTTCATACACAAACCGGGCATTTGTGCCCTTCAGAAGTGTCAGATAATGATCAGATCATTGCTTATTATTTCACACTGAGATAGCACCTTTAATTGCAAGACCTCCAAGAACTTCAAAATATATCCATTATCTGCATTTTCCTGCTTGTCAGCTCTAGGAATCAAAAAATGAAGTTTACCCCTGTTTCTCTCTTTTCTTATTCATCCTGTTATGGGATCACATAACAGACCTTTAATCTGTGTAAAGATAACTGAAAACTAGAATATTAAATTTGTCTGGTATACAATAGTTACTGTGGTTCTTGGCTACTTCGTCAGGGTCCTGGCTTGATTGAATTGAATATATTAACTCTAATTTTGGCCTAAAGTCTATCAGTCTCTTCCTCCAGCTGCTGGGCTTGTAGTATGTACACTTTGAACCCTGCAAATTACTGGCTGGCATTAGAAATGTCAAAGTCCTTATCCTTCTCTCTAGTTTTTGGCTATGACCACAGTGGCAGAGTGCCTGGTTTTCTCTGTGGTAGAGGTCTTCCAGAATCAACGCCGAGTTCCAGCTAATCCATAGGCAGAGAATAAATACTCTTTGAAACCAAACTCCTGGCATTTGAAACAAGTAAAGATTAGCCATCAGTTCCTGAAAACCAGGTGACAAAATATTTTAAGCCCCTACATTTGAAGCACTAATACTTGAAAATATTGTCTGTTATCGACCAAGATTAGTTAAGCTTTGATTGCTTTCTTTCTCCTCTTGCAAACATGGAATATTCTATGTTTTTCTTCCAGATGGGTATGCAGGTGTGGTGGTGGTTACCTGCTGACAAAAATACACAGACCTGTGGTGGAAAGGCCTGAAACACAAACTGGGTATTCAACAGTGTGTTCTCCAAGCTTTAGGATTCCTCGTAGTACACTCAGAAACTCCATTTGAATTTAGCCACTGGCAAAAACATTTGCAGATGTGGAAATTGCATTTTAATTAGTTTGTATGACTGCACAAGGTAGGTTTGTAGCAGGAGTTATCATAATTACTTGCAGCAAAATTGATATAATAATGGCCATATGGGCATTTTTCTGTAATTATCATTATTATCTAATCAGCTTCTAAATGCTGCCAGGGCTTCTGAATGGTCAAAGATGACTTCTGGGGCCAGATTATTCTCTTGTTGTGAGATAAATGAATGGAAAGGCACTGATATATTCTTCCCTAGACCATTTTGATCAACAGCAGACACTGGTCTCATTACTGCTTTGAACAATTGATAGTTGAAAAAACCAAACCCAAACCCTAGTGTTGTCCAACTTCTTTCATTGCTGATAGTGCTTTTTGCTACTCAGTATAGCAGCAACAGCTGCCTCTTTCAGAGGGGGGTCAGTTTCTCTAAACTGTGCTACTCGGAGCCCAGGGCGATGTGGGACAGAAGTCACTTTGGAATCTGGGTTCTCGGGTGAGCTGAGAGTCCTTGACGTGGGCCAGGAAGGAAAAGGATGCTGCAGAGGGAGCTCAATGCACAGCATGTCACCTCTCCACATACAACTCCTGGAGATGATTCAGGTCCATGAAATTACCTGACAGCTGCCGATATAGTCAGGATGATCCTTTAAGGTTCTGCTTCACTCTTTCCGCTCGTCAGGTTTTTCTGCACATGATATGCCTGTAAGAAGAAAAGTACCATCTCCCCAGAAACCAAATTAATACAGAGCTTCTTTCGCCTTTGATGTAAAGATGTCACTACTGCTTCAGAAAGTGTTATTTTCTAAAATTAGTTTCAAATGCATGTTAAATTTTTATTAAGGAAAACATCCTTTTGACATAAGAGATGTAAAAAAGAAAAATTCTTACTTTTCCCCTGATATTTGCTTACGCATGAAATCCATCCTTTCTGAATTCAGTTTTATTCATTATTTCTTAATGAAATAAATTCTGTCTATTTGAACAAAACATCTTCTTTGTTAAAACCCTTGTATGGACCTGAGATTTTCTTTGCTTCAGATCTGTTACTTTGCACTCCTCAGAATTCTTGCAGGTTTTGGTTTAGTATTAAAAGGCCCCCTATGGAAACAGCATTCCATACTGGCTGCTGTTCCATAAATATGCAAAGAATTGTACTCTCCTATACTTTTCCTAAACTACACTAGTTTATAGGACAAGAGACTGATTTCTTTTTCTGCACCCTCAACGTCTGTTCACCATTGCACTTCTGCATTTTTTATAGGTTTGATTTCTTGCTGGGCGTATGCTTGGACATAAAGTACAAATTCACATTTTTTTCTTTTTTCCTGACAGTGTACTTGCTTGAGAAATCAAGTGAAAATACATCTGGGATTTTTTTCACCGGTTTTGATACATTTGCAAGTGTTTCCAACAAACAAAGTCAAAACAGTAGCTAAAAAGATGCTACCACAGTAAAAAGAAGTAAAAAAGAAAAGAAGAAAATATTTGTGTTCCTAAGGAATTTGCTTTTAATTTAGCTTTTTTCTTTTTTAATTCCTTTCATATGCAACACTTCTATTTATTTTCATCCTTACTGATGATGGCTATTGGTTTATTTCATTCTTTTTCTCAAAACCAAACAAAATAACCTCATTCACATGTGTCTGCTTGTAATTTTTAGTTTTTTCACAGGCTGTAAATGTCGCTTTTCTGAAAACGGAAATATCTTCAGTGAGATTTATGAATACAGACTTATTATTTTTTACAAAATTGTAATTCAAATTCAAATGTAGATTGTAAATCCACCTTCTTATTATAAAGGGCTCTTTGAGATGGAGTGGTATATTTTTTCATTATCATTTATTCATTTCATTTGAAGAGTCAAAGCTACAAGCCTTATGTTAGTAGCTCCTATGATAAACTGAGAGAGCTGGATCCTCTAAAGTGAGGGTCATCTAGCTGTCACTATTTTGATTTAAAAGACATAAATGTTTCTGCTGTGCTAGGGCTTAGTAACTTCAACAGAATTTTGCAAGCAAAAAAATTCTCCTCAGTGTGACAAATGAATTAAAAGATAAGGTAACACACTCAAGTACTAATGCTGCAAAATTTTACATATATACCGTGAATAGTTTTATCCATGTATTTGAGAATAAGTACCCCATGGACTTACTGTGTGAAGTGTTTGAGAGACCTGCTGTTACAGCTCTACAGACACAGTTTCTAGATGCGCATTTACAATGGTAAATTTAATTTAACGTAATTTAAATTTTCCTTTAATTTAAAATAATTTATATATTCTATTACTGTGACTTTAGTCTGGCCCAAGCAGAGTAACTTTTGTATTTAATAAAAAAACTAATAATTATACAGTTAATATAGATGTCCTTGAATGTCATTATATGTCACTATCCTCTGTGTAAGAGATTGTGTATTTTCAGAATTACAACCCTTTCAATAAGGAGACAAAGGCATAAAGAAAAAACGTAATCACTTTATATAAGCAACTGGAACTTGAATTAAGACAGAACAACACACAGTCATCTCTTAAATCTGATAGGCATGACAGAAGCAGCTTCCTATTAAACATTTACTCTGCATATGCTTACAATAATTTATATTTTGAGGTGATATTTTGGCACATGATAACAAGAAGTAAATAGTGTTAAATGCAGGCAATTAACAGATTCTCTTCTTACAAGAGGATCACTTTACTAGAGAAAATGGAAATTACAAATCACAGTAAGAAGTCATCCAGCTACACAATTATTAGATCAGTTCATGTCTTCCACTGAAGCATAATTGTAGCATAGCTATATGAGTGTATGGGAGAGGAGCTATTAACATGCATAAGCCACCAAGAAACCCCAAATAATCCATGATATGCTGGTACGCTGCCATTATCTTCCAAAAAAATTAAAACAAACTTGGAAAAAAAGTCAGTTCTATAGAACTGCCTGAAGGCCCAAATTATACACACATGATTAATTTTCTCAAAGAAGAAAAAACTTGAAAAAAAAAATTCAAAACTATTTAAGGCTTTGTTATGGGTGGAACCGGGATTCAGCTATAGGCAGACCTACAAGTGCATGGTGAAAGAGTGGAACATATAGCACTACAAAAGACATTGAAATTCTCCTATTCAGTGCTTTTGGAGATCTTAACATCACAGTAAAATGTTGAGAATCATTGACTTCTTAAATGGTAAACAGGCTAAATCCAATGATACTCTCTATTACTATCATCACAGATCCAAAATGTAGCATTGTACAAGCTGCTATGAAAAAAATTAACTCAATTCTAACCAAAACCAGCACACCCTTCTGCAGGAAGAGCTAAGCATCTTCCTTGCATAAACATCCCACAAAGATAGTCATAGAGGCAGGACCTTCAGAAACCTTACCAAAGAAAATGCAGTGCCTTAAGAAATTTATGGGTGGTATGTATCCAAACCTAGTCAGGAGCGGTGGTACCACCCTCAAAAAAGATCAGATGTTCCTGGCTTTAAATAATTCTTATGCTAATAAGACAGGTTTTCAAAATACCATGGTCCTTTCAAAAGCCTTTGCTCTGCTGCTGAAACAAAAACTCTCACTTTGATGCTTGAACCTATTCAAGGATTAATTTCTTGAATGGAAATTATAAGGTCAGCTTCTAGTCTCTGTCTCACATTTAAGCTCCACAAAACTATGTGTGCTGCTGCATTCACCCTTGTAAATCACCTGGTCCATAGTCATGCCTTACCCGGCGTACACAGGAAATCTAGCATGTCCAAAATGTCAGGAGCTGCTGGTATAGGCAATCTCAGTACTTCTAAATTATATTGGGTGAACAGCATCTGTTCTTGAAAACGTTCTACCTGTAAAACATTTATTCATCTTAGAAAGAAACCCACGTGCCGGGTGGCTGCCTCAGGTAACTGATGAGAAGACTTCCAGCTTAAGCAAAGAGCAGGTTTTATTTCTTTGCAGCACAAGCACCTTCATTGTGTCTGTTAGCTGATGCAGTGACCTAATGCCTTTCTTTTCATCAGTAAAAACAAAGATACAGCATCTACTTGTGCTATGAATGAAATGGTGATCACATTGTTTTCTAAAAGATATTTATCCCTCTATTTTCTACTTTGTCATATACAGAAATTTCTGTTACATAAAACATAATGAACAGGTTGCTAGGAGTCCTGTGTATCAGAAAGTTGTGTGGTGAAAGAATTGGGCAAGAGAGTTTGTGTGCACCTTGCCATCTTTATGCACAGATCAATACAGCACATTTAAACATTTAAAATAATATAAAAAAACCTGCATTGCCAAATTTTAATGTAAATTATTAACTGAAGATATAGAGATGTGAAAACAGGTGTGTAGAAGGCTCTCTATTTATAAAGAAGCTCTCCTTCACAGAGTATTTCACTGGGACCAGTTAAATTAGTAAGTTTGAGAACTTTTAAAACATGGCTTTCTATCAGCAGGTTTTTCAGAGACAAGACATCCAGATGGCACTCAGAAAACTCAATGATGAATCAAGCCTTTAGAACGCAATATTCATCACATTATCAGATATAGCAAGTTTTGCCAACACCTGGTAATCAACAAATTAGTCTTGCAGTAGAGCCATTAAATGGACTAAATAGAAACTGTGGGATACCTGTTAACAAGGTCTTCAGCTGCGGAGAACGTCTGGTTTTCTTTTCTTCCAAGGTTTATAAATCAAAACACACAAATCCACTTGAATATTAATTTTGAAAGGAAATATTTTTTAAGCATTATTGAATAGAATAATTTATTGAAGAAAAAATTTCAGGGTGAAAAATTGTGGTTTTTTACAAGAACATGTTTCAGGTGAATATTTCTGAACACAAATAGGAAGCAAGTAAGTGTTCAGTTCTTGCTGGCTTATATTTATGGTCCTTAAAAAAATGTCTCTTTGACTTCAAAATTTCCTTACTAATTTTTCTATTGCAATCTATATGAACACAATAGTTCATGAGAGTTTTTATATCAAATACAAAACAGCAAATAAACTTTGGTACTGACATGAAAAGGCTTTTTACCATTGTCAAATCTTGTGTCATATAAAATAGTTTAAATTCATATTTCGATCTACCGCCTTTATAATTTATTTTCAAAAATTAACTGAATTTTATTTAGACCTCTCTTTCTGGAATTTTGTTTTACCCCCTTTGCTTAAAAATAGCATATTTCAGGTCAGATTGATCAGTTTATTGGAGCCATACAATATATAGAATACTTGTGGACAAAACTAGTTGATATTGTGGATTTTCTCAGTGTCTCATAATTGGATGGGAATTTCAGCTCTCAGAACTTTATCAAGATACCAATTTTTCATTACATAAAAATAATTGCTGCTGTCAAGTACTAAATTGCACCTCAGTTTATAGATAAAGTATAGATAGCAGTTTGATTTTCATCATATGAGCCTACTCAGACTCCATTTCGAGACCATCAGAGCAGGGTGTCCTCCCATCAGGGCAAACACAACATGGAGCATCCAGCATGTATGTGCTGGAATGCAAACGGCTCCGTGCAAGTCCTCCATAGTGTCTCTAAATCTAGTATAGCCTCTGGACAGAGCAAACGTAAAAGAAACATGATAAGAAGCAAAGAAAGAACTCTCATCAGTGATTACATTTTTGGGAAAATACATAGGAATTCTGTTCTTCCATATCCAGGAAAAGTAGTTTTATACCTTTGAAAAATATTTAAGGACTCCAGATAGAATGGTTACAATTTATCACAGGATTCAAGATTCACTTATATGATTCAAGCTTTTATACCCCTGTATAAAAGGAAAATTATACACTCCTCAGTGTGGTATTCAGTTACCTCTAGTAGATATTTTAGCCTTTGCTTTTGTTCCTGAATGTATGTTTTAGCACAGTTTTTCTCCCACCAGGCATACACAAGTCCTGACTGATTTGTAGTATTGGCATTGATGAAAAGCTATCAGGGTTTATCATAGTCATATTTCCTTCATATTGCAGCTAAGAAAAAAAACAGCAACAAAAATGCTAAAAAAAGTCATGGTGACCTACGGTCAAAATTTGTTTTCTCTTTCTCTTCTGCTTCTTATTAGACATTACTGAATCCATTTAGACTGATAATACAACTTGATGGTAGATTTATAGAAAGCTTGTTCTGCTGTTCTTCAAGACACCAAAAATGACATTTCTTTCAGTGATAATTTTCAGTTGGGATATCGTAATTCAGAGCACCTGGATTACTGTAAACTTCTAAATCACTGTCTCCCTCTAGTCATGCACCATTCCAGGAAAATTATGGAACTGTCGCCTAAACATGGATCTAAAGCTCAGGATATGCTTGCAGTCCCAGAGCAGTGTTGTCTGAAAACATGTCATTTCATGGTCTGCCCAACTTAAAACCACCATCAATTAAAGAAACAACAACAAAAAATCCACCAAAAAAACCCCACAAAAACCACTCAGCTAGGCATTACCAAGAAGATAAACGTGATTGTGCTTTCCTTTCAGTGTCCTCAAAAGGGTAAGTGGAGCATGCATGTTCTTTTCACAGCTCCCCACAACTTCAAATTGGTTTACTTCAAGGAGAAAATCAACTATTATTTTTGCTTTTTAAACCAAACTTAAATAACACTTCTGAATTCTCCTGTTCCATTTATGTCCAGCTATCCTTCCCTCTTTCTTAGGCACAGCTTTCTCAGTGGAGGAAAGACCGCACATCTCGTCGTAACTTTTCCAGCTAGGTCTTTTTGTGCAAACTGGGGGACATGAATACACAGGAATCTTGAATCTGAAAGAGGATAAGTTTAGCCCACATGTAAAACAAGTGAAGTATTATGGTTTGACACAGTACTGTGGCTGTTCATTTCTGCTTTTCTTTCTAGTTGGAGATTACAGCAAAAGAAATACCCCATTATGCATAAAACGTACGAGATTCCATAACTCACTGTTAATACGAGGTTTTCTTCATTTGCTTTTTAAATTAACATACTTTTTGAGTATGGTTCGTTCTCCATAAAAGAAACATTCATTCCTTTAATATGTCAGCAGCCATTAGGTTTCTATTTCTCTTCCTTTCAACTAACTATGCCATAACTGAAATCAGTTGAATAATTCCCATAATTAAATGTAATCCTACCTATACAGTGATTTAGTTTAAGACAGGCACTCTTTATAGACAATTAATACATTTTATCTTCGAACAAAATGAATCAATCTATAAATTCCATTTCTCACAACTGATTATTAAAAGAATTCACACGTAAAACTAAGGAAAAATATCTAAACTTCTAAGGTTTTATCACCACATAGATTACATCCAACCCTAAATCTTTGGGATAGAGATTGAGCTAAAAAAGAAATAATAGAGTTAACAATATACTAAGAAAGTGTATAATCAGATACTGACAAATAATATCATCATAAGGAACCCTCATATACCTTATTTCAGTTATTTAATTCAACTTCTAAAATTCAGCTCAAGGTAGCATATTAGAAACAGAATACATCTGTTTGCTTTCAAGTTCACTGCTATTACGACTAGAGCATCAGGCATGCAGAATTTTTCTTCTTGACAGGAGACTTATACAGGATTATTTTAAATAGTCTGGAAGCAGTATTTCCCTTTACAGAGAGTAAGAAAAGCTATAGTGGGTATAATTAATATACAAAGAGATGGAGAATTCCAGGTATGTGCTTCTAGCTCTGTTCTGCTAACTGAGATAACAAAAAATTACGCATAAAAATAATTTATTTTGAATCAGGTACAGTGACAAAGATTTGCCACCAACTTTAAATGAGCTATGTAACACATTTATAGGAATAAAATGATGTTTCAAGGAAATCTACACAGATTCTCAAACTGTTCACTCATACTTGTCAAGGTTAGGAATTGCCCACTTCCCTCATATTATACTGCTGCTTAACTGGAAGAATTTCATCTTCCTCTGCAGCATCTGGTGCTAACTGCTGCTAGACAGAATATTGGACCGGTAGAGCATTGGTTTGTTCTGCTATAGCCACCAATGTGTTGAGGTACCATTGGCTGAAATACACAGCAATCAATTCAAGAAAACAGCTTAAGAAAAGAATTGCTGCATTTCTAACTGAAATGGGCTTACTGAAAAAAGACAGTTTAAGTAAGTGTTTATACCCTCTGTTGCCTGCTTGTTCCTAATCTGACTGAGAAGTGAGAATGACCCAATGTATTACTTACATAAAGAGAGCAGGTACTGTGAGAAACAATACTGCAGCGTGTTTAATTTGTGTCTGTGAATCATTAAAATCACAATATAGCACCTGGTGTTTATTTCAACCAAGACTGAAAATCCTCCACCTACTTTCTTTGCCATTTCAGTTATACAGCCCACCGATGCTTACATTTTAGAAGATCAATCACTGAGGTATTGATTTAAAAGAGGTATAAAAATCAAAGCTGAATGAACATATCTGACTTGTTCATAATGCATGGTCAGTTTTGGGGAAGAGAAATTGTGAAATAACGTGGTGGCAGAGAACCACTTGGACTGTGACTTGAATAAAACAGATTACACTGGCAACAAATCAATGATAGAGCAACACGTTCCATTTCATGCCTTTTGCAATAGACAGATGCAGAAAGGTAGTGTGGATGATACAATCCCATCAACATTCCATTTCCTAAGCTGGGCAGGAGAATAAAATGCATGCAGGCTCTGAAAGAAAATGACATGTTTAGATATGGAACTGAAATAGTTATCTATCTTGAAAACCACGTATTGTTTGGAGTTGTACACTGTTGCCCACTACATTTGATGAAGACGTATTTTCAGAACAGAAAGACTGTACAATAGTAAAATACTTGCCAGAATTAATTACCTACAGAAAATAAGAAATGGCCTGCTTCAGTAGCAGGCTACATTTCTTTATTAAACAGGAAAAAAGTCAGACTTGGTATTCTTCATTATATTCCTTCTCTTTCTTTACTGCCACCCTGCCTCTTTAAAATTTTCTACCAAGACAAGCTTTGGGCAGGATTTTATGTAGCAAGTAAGAGATAAGATAGAAATGAGGCAATAAACCATGAACATAACAGCTTAGAACACATGATCAATTCCTGCCCTAAAGACATCTTTGCCCATTCCAGATCCACAAGTGTGGTGAAATGAGAATAAGAAGAATCTGTGTGACAGAAGGAAGAGAAAGAGAAAGGTTTGGTCTCATTTAAGTTTGTGGCAGTCCCTGTAAAAGGACTGCGGTAAATAAAAATATAAGGATATGGCTAACAGCACAACTGCTATAAGTGATATAAATTTATTATTTAAAGCATAATGTTCTAAATAGACAAGCAATTCAGTAAATTGATTTTTTTTTCTTTTTGATACAGCAAGCTTTCTTACACAGCCTAGAGCATTGCAGAGAAATTAGCAATAATATATTGCTAAATAACATGTACCAAATAGTTTGAGAAATGTTCAGCCTCTAGGTATTTAAAGGGAAGAGCTGACTTATATGCTTTCTTTACTTTGGTGAATGAGCAAAAGTGTCTATAACATTTGTGAAATACAAGTATTTTCAATCTCAAAGAAAGAAATAAAACAGTCTCCTGAAATCCTGTGTACTCCAAGGATTTCCTTAAAACAGAGTGGTAGGCATATGGAAAGTCTTTACTGCAAAAGTGAATCTGAGGTAAGCTTGCAGAACCTCTGCTAAAACATGCTTTAGAGACAAAGTGAGGAGTGACAAAAATACATGATTCGAGAAAAGTCAGTTTTGGAGTTGTGTGATTGGTTTGGTTTAGTTTGGTTTTGTTAGTGTTTGGGATTTTTGGTTTTCTTTGTTTTTGTGTGTGTGCATGTGTGTGTTTCCTTTTTTTCCTCAAGCAAGAGGAAAGGAAGGAAAATTTCTCAATTAGTAGAAATAATAGCTGGGAATGAAGAGCTTGGCACGCAACCTAATTTTATTCTGACCCAAAGGCAGCAACATCTGGAGAATACCTTTGCTATCAGAGATATTTTCTCTCAGAGACTATTTATAAACTTTAACAGAAAAGGAAAATCCTAAACATCGATAAAGCTTCAGTTCAGCTAAAATGGTGGAAATAATGCTTGTAACATTCATTGTCTGTTTCACAAAGAATGGACATCTGTTGAGGATAGGTAAAACCTTAAAAAATGAAGGCCTTTTTACTCTTGTAAAATTATGGCTCACTCCTGTTACTTCGGCTAAGTAGAAAAGGCCTCTGGGAATGAGCTCAGATGACTGAGAGGTAGAAAAACAAGTTATATCACCATCATGTGTTCACATCGTGGTTTATGGTGATTGGTTGAATTAATGTTTGTTGTATTTCAATGGTATGTAACTGATAAGAGGTTAACTGCTTAAAAAGGCCTGTTTTTTGCAATAAACGAGCTCTCCTTTGCACCTGCCTCAGGACTCTGTGCCGTTTGTTATCACAACAGATATCAGTATTTGTCCCTGATTCTAGGAAAGACCACAGTGATGTCTTTGAGAAAATACAAACCATGAGGCCTAAAACTTTGCTACATTTTGCCGCTTCTGATTTACAGTGTCTATAACAAGAATAAAATAAGAATTTCTATGAAATTATAGGCATTTTTACTTAACACATTTTTACATAATATGGGAAAAAAGTTCATTTTCAAGCAATGCATATATCAAATACAATAACTTAAATTTCTTGCAGTTCAGTAATTTCACTTGTACTACTCTAACCTGAAATTTATCAAAGGGAAAACAAGAAGGTGTTCCATAAAATCAAGGTTTTTCAGTTCAGGAAGAGAAATCCCAAAGGCAAAATCTTTCCTTGAGATTTTTCTATTTTCTAATTACGTGGACATCTCGACTAGTGGGAGAAGAGCTTCTGATACTGCACATTGCTGGACGAGCTTCCGAGTGGCTACATGCCAGGTACAGGAAGAAGCTTACAAGATAATAAACAAATAAATAATAAAGTAGCCTAGGCAGCTCATATGCTTGAAGTTTGGCCAGATTATGAGGAACTGCAAACACAGTCTTGAAACGGGAAAACATCAGACAAACCTAACTACAGAAATCACTACCTGTGTCATTGAAAAGAATAAGAACATAAATGAAAGCTGCTACTTCAATTTTCAACTAGAAATCATTCCCTATTGAATAACATTATATAACACTGCTTATTATTTCTTCTTCATACGGAACTCAATATAACAATTTGGCTGACATTTTCTGTGTTATTAAATTTGACAGTTTGCGAGGACTGTCACTGAGTAAGCCCTATACTTGCTCACAGCTCCATACTGGGATCTGAAATGGGATAGGCAGCCTTAGCCTGAGAAGTCAGGGCTACACAACGATGAAGAGCTGATCATACTTTGCTAGCATGTGGGAAAATCTGCCATTCTGCAGAAAGTCCTTGTGGCTATGAGGTTGTTTTTTCCACCTCCATCTATAAATCAAGAACTAGTCAGGCAGAAAAACCTCTAGATCTGCTTTGCTGTGAACTGTGTAAACCCCAGGTGATTACAGCAACAGAGGGAAAAATTCCCTCTCGGACCATTAGGATCTTTGAAAAGTTTTAACACTGGTACTATAAAAGAGGACTGTTGTCATGCATTTTAATAAGAAATATGACTTTTGTGGACTTTTGATAAGCTAACTAAACAAAAATTAACATTAGAGAATAGGTAATAATATTCTTATAACAGTTGTGAAACTTATCATTTCCATCTTGTTCCATCAGGTAACTCTTTCCCCGTCATTGCAACCATTTCTACCCTACTCACGTACTGCACCTTTTTTTTACTCCAGGTACATGCTAATTTTATTACTTTTCTAGTTTACATCCTATTAACTAGTTAGACCTACACAAAACATATCTAAAAATTAGGATGTACTGCATTTTTTTTACTATTTAGTATTTTTACTATTAATGTAGCAATGTACTTATTTTATACAAGTGGAAAAAATTATACATACTTAAATACCTTCAAGTGATATTTTAATGTAGTTAATTCAGAAAATATACACAGAGTTAATCCTACAGTCAAAAGGCTTGATCTAAAAACCACTTTTCTCATTTATCTATTATGCCTTTTGTGTATTCTCTAATTTGTATCTGATTGCATTTACTTTTACTGCTGTGAATCACTATCGGACATTCAGAGGAACACAGAAAAAGGATAAACAAGTACTGTTCAGAAGGGCTTGAGCCATTAACAAATGGTTTCCCCCTGCTCTTCTGCTGACAGAAGTAACAATGCCAACAGTAGGGAAAAGAGTACTAAGAATAGAGCTGAAGTCATTGCAAGTTATACTTCTTGAACTTTTAAGTAAAAAATGAATTGACTATATTGGAATTCAATGCAGTACCTAAATAACATGTAGCTACTTTGCATTTCAAGGATGTCTCTGTTTGGGGGCATGAAGGTGCAAGCATTTATCACATGGACAGGAAGAGTTAACCTTTGAAAGAAAAAAAAAAACAACCAAAAAGCTTTCAAGATTTCATATTTCTAAGTAAGGTGCACTAACCACTCTGTGAGTGAGAAGTGCAAAAGAGAGGGAAATGCTTGGGATTCAGGGGCAGACTGAATGAGACCAGAGTACAATGCAAAAGTGAGACCTGTTTGAGGATGACAAAAGAAGAATCCATTGCCAGTGACACAGAAATAGTCAAGATTTCAGATAAGGCTGTGTGCCATAACACTCTGCATCACATATGCTGAACTCTTAAGCTCTTGATTTCCACAGCTGAATCAGTCCAAACAAAAGAGAATGGAGTGAGGAACAGTTCTACAAAAGTCCACAAAGAGTGGGGAGGCAATTGAAAAAGTTAAGAAAACAATATTTCTTAAAATCTCAACCCATTCTGGATTTGCCACCTTGAATCTTTTCCTGAAGAGAATGGGCTAAATCCTTTCTTCCACAAGATAAGATAGATTATATTTCTACCAAAAAATGCATAGCAACCAATTGGAGGTTGCTATGTAAGACCACAGCAGTGAGAACATTCAGCCTCTACAACCTTCAAAGCTTACTGTTTCATCCAGTGCTGAACAATCCAGCTACCCTCTGCTCTGTACTGAAAACACGTCAAAAGAGTAGATTTAGTCCAATGTCTATGCTGAATGTCAAGAGGTTGGAGACTCACAAGATGTAGAGGGACTCTAGAAATATGTGACTTCTGACAATAGAAGTCCTTTGCTGATTTGCGTCAGAGAAACAGATGCATACAACTGCACTGAGAGGAAGCAGTGGATAGGAAGGGGTTGCAACTTCCTTCCGCAGGGAAGTAAGAATGGCAGCAGACTCGGTTCTGTGGAGAATAGCGACTAGAGGCTGAAGTTGAGGCAGGGAAGGCAGTGAAAATGTGTGTGGAAGAACAGTGTAATGAACACAGCTCACATGCTTCCACTACTGAAAGCGGCATAACTGGATATAAACAACACATGGAGCCCAGGGAACAAATGGGAATTAGAAGCCATGTATAGTGGTAGACCTATAATCTTACGGGGTTTACAGAGACATGCGGGTGCTGCCATGGACAGATAGAGGGACAGGTCCCGGCCAGCAATGTCCCACTGTTAGTTTCTGGCTCCCTATCCCTTAGGGAGCAACACCTGCTTTGCTCTGACATTGGCATGAACGTGATGGAAAGGTAAAGATGCAAAAAAGGGAAGGACAAGAAAGTGAAGAATGATGAAGCAAGAGGTGTTGGTATGGAGAGAGTATAAAGAAAAAAATGAAAGAGTGAAAAGAGGAAAATTTCAGAAAAAGACAAACAAAAGAAGCTAACAGAAGTTTTGATTGGTTCATTTAGCACATTATGAATGCAAGAAGCTGTTCTGTTAACTGCTGATCTGATGATATAGCAGCAAGGCTGGAAGCTGAAGATATTGCAGGTAGCAAACACCTCATTTTAATCTTCAAACATGCCACTGAACGAAAGAGTCAATTTATGCACTCTTAAAATAATTCCTCATATAAATAAAAATAATTTTTGAATTTATTTCTGAATATATTACCTTTAACTTACACTCAAACTTCTCTTTCAGTATCAGCTGTGACCATATACTTCTTTACCTCTCAGATGGGAGCAAGTTAGAACTTCCTCTTCTGTATTGTAAAAGAGGATAAGATTTCATTAGGTCCAGTCTAAATGTAAAGAGGTTTTAAAAACAATTACATGGCTTTTATTTGTAAGATAAATAAACTAAACAGATATCCAGGATGTCAAATTATTATACACAGATGCACAGCAATATTTGATTATTAATCTTTGCCACAACAAATCAAATTCCTGTACAGATAGCCATGTGTGTTGTTGCAAATGTATACTCTGGCTTGACTTAATAATCACAGAGGCATTATTTCTTTATCTAGAATTTCAAGTTGTGTATATTTATTTTGAAAAGCCAAGAACTGTACAAAGCATTTAGCTTAGACTATTTGAAAGGTATCAACTGTTTAAATGACATTTTCACCTTCAGCAAATACATTTTTGCCTGCTAGAAATAGTGATGCTATCATGCTGCAGGCAATCTATGATACAGTCATGTCACAAATAGGTGTCAAGTCTCATTACATTCTCAAGTATAAATTCCACTTATCAGTTCTCACATAGTTGCAGATGTTTTAACAATCCCATTTTACCATGATTGCAGCAAGGCTCAACCTCAAATGCTTTATGATATATTTGTAGGAGCTACTGTGGATTACCAGATTTGGGAGCACTATGTGTAGTTTGTAGCCATCTGGGAATTTTTATTTCCAAAAAATATTGAATTTATTTGTAATTTATTGTCGAAATGCTATTGTTAGTAATTTATTACCAATTTTATTGATAAACAAGAGCAATAATTTCTGGTGTTTCTTTACAGTCTGGTTTACTTCATTATAAAGAAAGAACTTGTTATTTGAAATTCAGATCTGACTTTTCTGAAATATCTTTCTCAGGAAAATGTATCAGTCAACTCATGCTCTGATGATTAGTAAAGCTTCTGGCTAATATCAAAACCTATACAACTTATTAGAAATGTCTTCTAAAAGTAATTATTTTGGAAAATAATCATTATAACAGTGTTTTTGTATGTATAACTTTTAAAATCAGAACCACATTGCTAGGAGAAAAGTGACGATCTGCCAAATGCATCCATGCCACCTTTCCATTCTCCATATAGATTGTTTCTGATGCAAAGCTAGCTTCCATTTTTATTAGCTAACTGAATTTTGAGAGCTCCTCAGTGCTTTAATACACTATTACATAGAAAAAAGCTACACAGTGACCCACTACGGTTCTAAAATGTATCTTTTACCACTAAATTATGTTAATTTTATGGTGTCAGGTACTATCTAACATCTGACAATTGCCAATCAGCAAGCAATACATAAAATACTGAAAATAAGCATAGTTGTAGGTACCAGAGACAATTTTGGAAAAATAGATCTTGCCTTTAGTTAGTGAGATGGCACTCTGCTCAATGCTACACGTTTAAACTGTTGTAACATAGGAAATAAAAGACAAATCTTAAAAAGAAAGACAGCCTTTACCACACAGGTCATAGTTTGTTCTTCTAGCAGTCACATTGCAGGGCCACTCCATTTTATATTAACTTACCTGCGAAATCTTTCTCAGCTCAATAATTTATATTTCTGCCTTTCTAGGCATTATGCATTTATCTTGATATCTTTCTAGTCTCTAAGATTACTCTGTAGTTAATAAAGTACATCAATTATTAGAATACATTCATTTTAGAAATTAACTTCATCACTAATTCAAATTTTAATAATCTGAAGTGCATGGGAGGAGCGAGAGGAAGTCTAACTTAAACTTCTACTTTTCCTAGAAAGTCAATAGAGAGAAAAATGAACTTCTCAATAGTGGAAGAGATTAAGAGAACTTATATACCTGTCTGTAGGCATGTAAAGAACCAATAGAAAGTGCAAGCTGCATTCTTCCCATAGGATGCAACTTGTTTGACCCTTCCCTAAACAAACTCTACAGCAGTTGTTATCTATTACTTAATAATCTAATAGTGGGGGTCACATGAAAAAACCTAGAGTTTTCTTATTTTAAGGTGACTGAATGCAACTTTTCCACAGAGCAGACAAATAAAAAATAAAACAAAACGAACAAGCCCCCTCTGACAACAAAACAAACACAAAAGAGGAAACAGGTATCTTTGGTTAGTGCATCCTCTTCCGAACCACAGTGTAGCCACTCAAACAAGAATCTTGGTTCAAAGGACCAGCAGACAAAAAGTTTGGTTTGTTTGGAGTTCTTTTAAAATATTTCTGTGGAGAAAACCTCTCATCTGACACCTGCTAGATCCAGCTAAATCTGTAGGCATTTCATAGTTTGACTGAATGAAAAGAAAAATAGTATTTGGAATAAGGAGCAGAATCCCTACTTGGCCTGAAGGGACTGCTCATCTTCTCAGGTGTTTCTGCCTTGCCTTTTTATTGCCCCTGACCCAGTGCAGGCATAGAGTCATACAAAGCAGCACAAAATGACATTAATTCCTTTCACTATCTACAAGAACCAGAGGGAAAAAAAGTCACTTTAACAGTATCACTCTCCATAGGTAGTAAAGTACCTTGAGTGTAGTAAAAAGTGAGTCATCTCTTTCAAGACAGTCAATGTCACCTCCAGGATGATTCCAGGTCATGGCTGTTTGAGGAGAGTGAGAAAACTTGAAGCATATTGCTGAACCAATACCTCTGCAACGTCTACCATCAAATGAGAATACCGAAGAAACTACATTTTTGCAATAGATCCAGATACTGTCAGTAGAATTCAGTGTTTCACAAAATAAAAGAGCTCCAAACTTCCAAAGTTGCAGCATGATATATAACATGTTTCTACAATGTACCATGATTATCATTAATACTTTATTATCGCAACACTGCATTTTTCATGCCACAATGATTATTTGGCCTTGAAAGAAATTACCTCATTTTAGATAACTTTAAAAATACTCAGCATTGCGTGTTTGAACAAAACATTGATCATCACCTGCATCTAAGTCTTAAAGAGTTCTAAAGAGTGGTTTATGATTAATAATGTCGAATGTGATGAATGTGATCAGCACTAACATTTGCTCATATAATAGGTAGTAAAATTATTGTGTGCTAAATCAGACATTTTTAGTGATCAGATAAGTTAAATTTAGACTGGAACCCACCACTGAGATTTTAGACAGAAACTGAGTTTGAAGTTAATAGCAGTGAAATTTCAGACAGTCTCTAATTATTTTCAGAACACTTCTTGCTCAAAAAACTAAAAGGTACAATTATTAGCAGATAACGCTAATTCTTCCTTTATTCCCTGAGTGAGGTGACAAATTCCTGAAAGATCAAGACATATCTGCAGTGGAACAGAAAAACTGTCCCCTATTACTGTCCAGCAACATCTTAGATTATATTATTAATTTATTCTTAAAAAAAAAAACTTCCTAAAGCACAGGCTTAAAGTTCCATTATATAGTTTTGCTAATCTTTATAATTCATGTATTTTCTCATAACTTAATTTTCCTGTACTTAAATTATCAATCTTGAAAAAAAGTTGTAAAATATTGATAGAAAAAATTAGAAAAAAAATGAAGAAAACGCTGATAGAAAAAAAAAACAAAAACAAAAACAAGCAATAAAATGTCCAAGCTGTGATTCTTATTTTTCTTTTATTATTCAGAAATTCACTAGAAGTCTCTAGATGCTTTAAGGAGATGAGTTTAACGTATATGCAACTCCCAGAGAGAACAGTCCTTATTTCAGGCAGATTTCCTAATGAAGTAGTAGATTTGCTAATGAAGATTTCAGGATGTGACTTGCTTCATGAGCTGCATCTGTGTATGTCAGGGGAAGGAAATGTTTCTCTCTTCATAGGGCCTGTGCAGAGGCAAGAGCTTTACATTGCACAAGAGCAGGGAGGCCACAACATAAGGATGAACTTCGACCATAATACATACTGAAGGCTTGTAAAAGACAATGAAGGCTTGTGATTTCTGGCAGCAGAGCTCCCCTCTGCAGATGTTCATTTGCAGACAAGCTACAGACATGGCAACAGAAGATGTGACAAAAAGTCTGTTTGGGAGCCTGTCTACCTGGGCCAGTTGTGCCTAATCCCTGTGTGAGGCAGTGAAGAAAGCAAAGACAAGGGTAGTCAGATGTCCCCTTCTGCAGGGGAAGAAGGCTCCCTAATTCTCCTCTTCTGCATCTTGCCAAAGAGTAACACACAAATATAACCTGCGCATATAGGGAAAAAACCAAAGCCTGCCAGAAGGGTGTAAAGGTCAAAAAGAAGGACATAAAGAGGTATGTCAGCTAAAAAAGTGAATTCCAAAAAAAATACATTGTACCGCTTTCAACAAAGGTAGTGAACTAGTGGCAAAGGATATAGAAAATGCAGAGATATTCAGTACGCTGTTTACCACAGTTTTTATTTGCAAGGTGTGCTCAGACTGTCGGTCAGTGGCAAGAGCTGGTCCATGAGGAAAGACCAGCTGGTAAACAAGGACATGGGCAAGACAGCACCTTCACTGATGTGGTGCAGTTCAGCATGGCCAAGCAGGGCTGGACCGGTGACTGACAAGTTCTGGTCACAGTCCGATAACCATCACACAGATCATGGCAAGATAAGAGTCAGCTTCAAGTTGAATCCAAAACTGCAGACCAGTTTGCAAGTCAGGACAGTAGGCAGCAGGGTTAAACACACCTGCAGGATAGCCCAGGCAAACACTGGGGGTTCAGGGCTGAGCCTAAATGGTCAAGAGTAGCATGACTGGTGTCCCAGCTGAGACTGATCAGAACAATAAACCCCAATCTTGCACTCCAGGCTTGACACAGGCATTCCAGACCTCCATACTTAGGAACATTTGGGTGAGAAAAGTACAGCCCGCAGTAAAGGATGACCCAGTTAAGGTCTACTTGCTTATACTGGGCACACACACATTCATCAGAGTGGCCAGGGTGTGCTTATGAATGCAGTGTGGTTAACGTAAGTTTGATGCCACTTCTCTAACCTTTGGGAACAGGCTAATGGATAGACTGAGGCCTAAGGTGCACAGCAAAGAGAAAAGAGACAATGCTTGCAAGATGCAGCAGGGAAAATTACAAAGTGCATTTCATGAAAGCAGAATCTTTATTATTGGAATGGCAAACCCAGGGAGGCTGTGAAATCTCTAACCTGGGGAGGACGCTGAATGACCTGGTCTAACTTTGAAACTAGCTCTGTTTTGAGCAGGAGGCTAGACAAAATGAACCCCAGAAATCCTTTCCAAACTCACTGTTCTATGATTCTAGTACAGAAGGATTTTCACTGATTTTCAGACATTTATTTTATAAGTTTCTTTTCATAATCCTTATCCCAGCACAATAACTGAGAAAAAAACCCACAAAAACTTGTGAGAGTTGGCTAGCTGATTTCTTCACATATTTATTCAAAAGTGCAAAACAAATATTGATCTATAATTTTACTCCAGTTCAGCATATACAAATCTTGTCAGGAATGAGCAATATTGCAGTACAGACTAAGAAAATAATATTGCTCATTATCCAAGTACTTGAAGTGGAACAAATATTTCAAAATTCAAGTAAAAATGGTGACAATACAGTTAAATAAAGCGCTTTTTGCATCTGTAGGGTCTCCACAGTTAGTCTTGCTATTTTGGTCCTGAAGTTCTGCTTCAAAAGGTACCATAAAATAAAAAACTATTTTAATTTAGCATCTGTAAGAAGGTGAAGTATGAATAGACCGATTTCCATGTTGAAAGATTAAAGACATCTTGTACGCTTTTTTTAATTCATAAAACTCAAACAAACACAGAAATAAACTCATTCAGATACACACATTCTTCTTCATAATCACCGATTATTTAAACTTTTACTGAAGGGTTTCATAAATTTTTCTTCTAATTCTGTGTGCCTAAACATAGATTAGGAATTTTAGTAGGACACACAATCTGAAATTCTTAGTTTTTTCCTATCAGTCTCTGTTTCCAGAAGCCTTATCTCTAAGTTGTCTTCCCAGATATTACACTTTGAGATAGACACCACACTGGCTAATAAATATGAATATTTTAGAAAAAGGTTGTATTGACTTCTTGAAAAGTTAAGGAATATGAGATTTTTAAAATGTCTATACATGCCTTATTAATTAACTTTATGAAGGTATTGATATCAGAACATTGACAGGACCAGAAGGTAAATGTGAAAAGAACAAATTTTTTTATATTTCTTGCTGAAGAAGAAAACAGGTGAATAAAATTATTGGGTTCATCCAAATAATAGTGTGAATTTTTTTACCTGAATTTGATCCACAGCTGATGGATGTTTAATACAGCACCTACAAACAACTTTCAGAGACATGGAGATTGTCAGAATAATATCTCTGTCTTCTTTGCATGCTCTTTTCAAAAGTAATTCTGAATTGACAAGAGATTGATAGGTTTCTTTGATATTCTTTTTTTTTCTTTTAAAACAGTCATATGGCACTTGATGAAAAACCAATAACAAAGGAAAATTGTTTAAAGATTAAATACTATACAAAGAAATTAATTACTGAATGTGTTTACAAATTTTAACAGTATATATTTATAATTCACGCATGAACAGAAGTAATTTTTGCATTCTATCCCATTTGTATTTTGATTTGAAGACATCCAAATATTTAATATATAAAAAATCAAATGTTTTATAAGTAAAAAAATATCTTCAGTATTCAGAAAGTAGGAAAACCTTATGAGAAAAAATTATAAACTCATAGAGAAAGAAATACCTTTTATCTGAACCTACTGTATTCATAGTGGATGAAATGTAGCTAATCTCATAGATAGATATAGAAAATTAATATAAATATGAAATATTGGTAGAACAAAAATACCTTCTGCAGAGAAAATAAATCTCATCTTTAAATAGTCAGATCAGGATAGGCAGATTCCTTAAACTGGGTTAATTATATAATGATAATTAACTCCACCTAGCAAATTTCCTAGAAAATATATTTTAACCACTTCGTTCTTATTTAATTTAGATTTTTTTAGCTGTTTGGGAGATATGGAAAATGATGACAGTACTGTTTTAAATTAACATAGGGAACCTTACTAATGGATTAGGTATGGACACACAAATAACAATTTTTTTTAAAAAAAGGTCTGAATCAGCAAGCTGTCTTATAATGCATTGCTGAGGCCAATATGAAAACACATTCAGCATGGGAATTTAGAGACCATTAAATATTACAACTGTCCCCACTCTGTCACGACTGTACCAGCACCTTCTGCAAAACTACTTTGTGCTGATCTGCAAGGAGAATGCAGTTTTACCAGATCTCACATTGATTTATGTAGTACACACCCACAGAGTACATCAAACACTATTTCAAAAAAGAGTGGAATAAAATTTCTTACAGAATAATTTTTAACACTGCTTTCTGGGTAGAAATGTACTTCCTGTTAATGTGCAATATTTTGAAGTGATGCTTAAGCTTACATAGGGGGACAGAAATCCATTTTCCTTGTATACAAATCAGAAATGTCAGAAGTATGAGCCTTTAGCTGATCCAGCATACTGTAAGAATCAATCACAATGATGTCCCTACAATCTCCCTTCTACTGTAAACATAGCTCCCAGCCAAATACACTTCTCTCTTGCCTACTCAGCAATGTTACTGAAAATGCCATTCTTCCCATAGACAGAATAGCAATAATTTAATTTTTTTAGCAAACTTTTGCAGCTGTGTTATAGCCTGTCTTTAGAGTTATTCATCAGACACATAGCATTTCATTTACAGTTCCATAGTTGCCATCATCTAGCTTCAGACTTCAGAGCTCCCTGGTTAATTCATGCAAAATTTTTTTTTTTTGTCTACTCACTACTCTGTAGCTGGGAAGTGTTGCAGAAAACAGAGAAGTCTGAGAATTATTCTTTGCTTGATCGTTCATGTTGTATTAGCCATTAGAATTATTTAATTTTTTTAAATGTTTTGGGGTTTGTGTGTTTTGGATTTAATATGAGACAAAAAGATAAGCAGTGTAGAGCTTGCCAAATTATCTGTTTCTTAAATTTGAAGTTATGTTTTCCAATCACTCTGCCCTCTGTAAATATCTTGGGTGAACTAGGTTTCAATCTTCTTACTTTGTTGGCTACTCCATACTATTGATCAGAGTTTCTAAGAATGATTTTTTTTTGTACAGCTCAATCAGGATCATTTTGAAATATTCTAAGACAGAAATATCTCTTCTAAATCCTCATTTCATTTTCTTTTCATTTTACCTCAAATTTGTCTTAAAAGTCTTCTCTTTCTCAGAATTCTACTTCCTATAACCCTGTAAACAAGGTAGCAATGGACAAATCAGAGCAGCTCTAGCTTTCAAAACTGAGAGTTGCTTTCTCTAACAGTATTAACATGAATTTTTTTCCTTAAAATAGCAATTTTAATGGAACATTTTTGCTTAAGGCTTCTTTTCCTGAAGTCATTAATGAATGTAACTTTGCATGAATGAGTCTACTTTCCTGTTTATTTTTTGCTTTTTTTTCAAGCAGCTGGGTAAAGGGTTACACATTCAACATTTTGTCTGAAACAACAGACTCAATGACATGAACACATCAGGAACAAGCACGAGCTGCTTTTGTTACTCATCTTATTGCATATACATAAATTCTTTTGCTACTTGGGAAATAATAGAATACTTCCAAAATTAAATGTAGCTTTTAGGAATGGCTATATGAAATACGAACAAATATCCATCTAATAAAGTACCTGTACTGTGCTTGCTGCAGCAAGTGGTAAGATACTTAGAAAATTAATATTAAAGTGGGTTGTGTATAGAGTAATCTTTTCCCCAGCATACTCTCTCTCAGCTTCCAATAGCTCACATCTCCTTAGTTAAAATTTCTATTTATAACTTGGCATTTAAAAGGTCTGGAAGGACTTTTGAGCCATAGATATCTCTAATTGCTTTTTGATTTAATTTGTACTTTTGACTTTCATCCTGTGGCAATTTAATTCTGCAGTTTAATTTAGATTATAATAGCAGGATGGGCTTCAGCAAAATATTCCCTAAATCCCATTCTGAGATCTCCCTCAGCATGTTTTACTCACCTATAAAGAGATGGTAGATGTTCTGTGATAATGCAATGAGTTTTCTTTTTCCAGTAGATTGGATACATCTGACCTTTTAAATTAACCCATTTGTAGAAAATATGTTGTGTATGAATATAATCAGGACTAGATGAAAATATTTCTAAATAGAGCTGGTCAGAATCTAAATTATTAAAAAATTTAATAGTAGGGAATTGTAACTCCAGAATGGAATCACTGAATTTGATCCAGAAAGGGAGAGAAGAAAACTGTAACAAAATATTGAGAACTCAAATATTTCAACCTGAAATAAGCATGACTGTCTAATACCTTGCTTCCAATCAAGGTAAAGATTGAAGCAAAGTCTCAGCCTAGGTGAGTATAATAACCATAAAGAAATTTCCATTTAATGTATTTACTAACTTATTTTTTTATTTTATAGACTTCCAAAGGTCTTGGGTCAGTCCATGGTTAACCTTATAGAGAGTAAAATGTAATCTTTCCATTCCAATGGTTTCAAGAATTTGAAAATTAAGCTCTATATTGACAGCTTGCTAGTAAAAATGTAGACTGAAGATGTTACCTGCTAAAGACTTAACAATTAAATTTTAATCCTTAAGGCATTTTTTGTTTTTGTTGAGTATTTACTAGAGTGTGTTAGAGGATTTGTGTTGGAGATGGAATTTTTAAATGGAAAACAGAAAATAAAACAAAAAATTAAATACCTACATGGAATTCATGCTCTTCCAAATAATTTTTTCAAAAAGCAGAAAGAAGCGTGACAGTATTAAGTGAAACTTAATAATGAAACAGATTTTTTTTCTTTTTTAGGTTCAATATCATAGATTTAATCACAAAATTAACTGTTCGAGCATGCTGGTGATTTTTTTTGTGTTTCCCACATTTTTTATGTTGTCCCTGTTTCCCTTCTTTTTCACTTTAAAATTACTTTTTCAAAGTCAAATTATTTTCTCACTAGTTTTCAGCTCTAAGTTCTGGGGTTTTTTCCGACATATCAATCACTTTTAAGGAAAGAAGACAAGTTTTATGAGAATTTTCACTAGGTTGAGAGGATTTTTTTTCTGTGACAAAAAAAAATTCAACATAAAATCACTGCAGTGACTGCTTCTATAAAAGAAAAGCTTAAGAGACTTTAATTACAGCTTGGTTTGCTGGGTTCATAGGTAGTATACATGAGTATACATTTCTAATACATATCAGAAATAGGTAGATTTATTTGTTCATGTTCTCGAAAGTCTATCTAGAGCCCAATAACAATGACTTCTTTCCCTCCTAGCCCAGGGGTCTGCAAAGCACCAGTCTCAGGGTTGGCCTGGGCTCACCTAAGGCAAAGCTGGGCTGTTTTCAGCTCCTGTCTCTGGGCCAAATACGTCTTGTCTCCTCTGCCCGAGCCTGAACCCTGCCACAGCCTCCATGGGATTGGTCTGGCAAACCCAGGGGGTGGTTGACCAAATAAGAAGAGCCCCTGCAACTGAGCCTGGGGAGGCTGTTGGGTCTTGCTCTCACTCAGCTGGGAACAGCCGGTAGGCAGCAGCTACAGCGAGGAAATATAAAAATAAACCCAAGCACATCCAAACACTGAGGAGGAGGTGACCCTCACCGGCAACATTGCATTTCTCCCAGGAAGGGCCTCAGGAAGTTGATGACTCACCATGACAGCCCAGCACCACTTGGCTGGGGGAATTGGAGAGATATTGGGAGAATGGGCACAAGCATCAGCAAAAAAGGATATATTTTAGAAAGGGGTTTTTTTTTAAGAATTCTAAGGGTCATAATATTATATAGTTTTTCCTGTACTAATTTGTAGTATAATTGGTACAATCAGTTGTTACTATTGTTACTGTTGGTTTTCACTTGGAYTTAAAATTTTTTAACTAGGCTAAGAGCACATTCTTGGCTCTATACACGTGCTCTTTTCTTTCCCCTGTAACACAGTTTTGAATGTAAACCAATTCCTTAAAAAAAACCAGGGAACAACTAGGGAAATCAGACAAAGGGCTCGGAAGTATTCCAGAATTCAATAAAATAGACAGAGACTCTGACAGTATACTCTTAAAATAATTAAAACTAATTCTGTTGTGGCTTACCATATTTCTAGTACTGTAGACCTCAAAGTAATTTAATCTCAACGAAGGAGAGTTCTACTTCAAAATGGGGAAAATGTCTCTAAACATGGAATTAATTTTCTTTCTTCTTCTCATTCTTTGAGAATTTTACTGAAAAGGTACTTTAAAATAACTTAGACATGGAAAAAGTTTGGAGGATATTGCTATTTTTGGATTTTATTGTGCTTTTAGATACCAGAGGCTTTGTGATGAGCTCTCTGCAAGCAAGAAATTTTCACTTATGGAAAAAAAMCCCAGGCATAAAATCTGATCAAATTTTAGTTTTGTTTCACCTTCTGGTGTCTAGAAAGCACAGAATAAAGGGCAGTAAACATGGAAAATATTTATCTTTAAACAGTAATTTGAAGAAGCATATCCTAATGGGAATGAAAACTGTGAAAGATCTTTATCTGCTATGACATGGCAAGGTGTCAATAAGAAATGAATGCACAACAGTTGCTGCTTTTAAAAACATGAAATTTTATAACTTGTCACTGTGAGTTGTCAGAAAATGCATCTAATGAAAACTACAGCATGCAAAGTTTCTATTTGTTGAAAATGCTTTTTATTGTAATAGAAAACAATCCTGAACTCCTGACTGCTACATCAATTTCTGAATGGAAATCTGCAAGTATTTTCAGTAAGAATTTACTAGGCAGTGTCAAACAGAAAAAAATATGAGGGGCTTTTAATGGCAAGTAGTAGACATACTGATCAGGAAGAACAATATGCAATGAAAATATTAATGAGCACATGAATTCAGAGAGCAGATTATCTTAGAGATCATACAAACTCCAAAACTRTGTAGAAAGTTTACCCTTCCAATTGTTATTTTAAATTTGTTTTTAATTTATCTTCTACAGAATAGCATAATAGAAACCTTAGATTTCAACTTTCCTTTCCTTTGAAGAATTTTTCTGCTGAAACATTCTCCAGCCTTGCCCAAAGACACAACAGCAAGGACATTCTATCCCTATTAGCCCATAACATGCTACTTTGCTTGGGTTCTGGGAAGAGACTTTTCAAAATAATTCTTGAAATTTTTTCAAAATAATTTTTGTCTCAAAAATTATTTGATGATTCAAAATGAAAAAAAAAACATTTAGGTGTTGCCTTCTGATAAGAAGACAAGGCGACCTGGTTTCAAGAGGCTAGCATGGCAGCCCGGCCTACCCCGTGGCCACTCGGGCCATGGACGCACAGACACCAACGTGGTGGATGGTCAAATGGCATTTATTATCTTATCTCATGAGGTTAAATAGTGAGGAGCTTTACTACGTCAGGAAAACGGGGACTGTGGGATAGCTGGAGTTAGTAAGGAGTGGAAAACTACTGGGGTTAGAGGGGTCTGCATGCTCTTCTCACAAAGGAATGAAGGGAGGTA